>CAIGRP010048520.1:0-23104 GCA_903798385.1 Fraxinus cuspidata
TTTCAGTGTAAGACTCATTTCAAAGCAATTAAAAAAGAAAGAAGGATCAATTGGCTATTAAATAGAAGTTTGTGCACTAAATCTCATTTGAATAAAAGTTGGATTATCAAAATCGAGGATATAATGAAGAAAGGGACTAACTTGTATCACATGGAAGAATAGAGGACTTGGAAGCAAGCATTAATCTAATTGGGCATTGGATTTAAATGGGCTTCAACTTGAACATTAAATGGGAATTGAATAGAAGTGGGCTGGACTTATTTTTTTATTTTATTTTTTTTATTTTATCCAAAGAAGGCAGACATGGCACATATTAAAGAATTGGACAACATTGGGGAGTAGAAAAATATATACACACACTGAGACGGCGAGAGGAATTGGAATTTTTTTAAGTGATAATTGCAGCAAAAGCTCCAAATCTTTAAAATATTAGCAGACTTTCCTCAAATTTTTAATTTGTTGCGGCTGTCACCCCCTAACATTTCCAAATATTGTAGGTGAAACCCTTTTGGACAGTTTTCATTCATAATTTTGTCAGTTGACCAAAAATTTAATTTTGATCAAGGAAAAAAAAAAGTAATTTTCCATCTATCACATTAAAAAATTAAATAAAAAAACACACACTCATTTTCTTCCACTCAACCCTCACCCACCCCCACCTCAAATCCAAAATCCACACCGACAACCTCCACCTCTCACTCCCACTTCACGCGCAAAATGCAAAGACAGAAGTCCATTCTTTCATTTCTAAAGAGACCCGCGCCTGAGGACAAAAATTCCGACATAGTCAAACCGGAAGGCCGGCCACCCTACTCTTTTCAGGGAAAAAGCCTAATCAAAACGCCGTTGTACTAAATAAAGCTAAAGATGTCTCGGATGAAGAAATAAGAGGAATAGAGACTCCACCGACGAAGTTGCCACGTCAAATCTTTGAGGTTTTTGCTGTAATTATCCCTTTTTTAAGGATAAAAGGGCAATTAAAGGGGTGGGGTGGGGGGGGGGATTACATATACATGGCAATGGAATTATGCAGATGGGAGACGCGCACAGTAGCCAAGAAACAAATACACACGTAGACAAAAAAATAATAATAATAAGTAGAGATACATAGAGACTGCAAATGATAGGGAAGAAGACGGCAACTCAATTTGGAGAATTAATCACGCTTCGTCAATTTTTCGGTGATATCGTTTAAACTTTATTTGTTTAATTTTGACATTATGCTGGCTAGATTATTTTTGTGCTAGAAATACAATGAATTTTGTATCATGAATTTTAATTCTTGATTTTTTTGTTTTTTTTTTGTTTTTACAATTAATGCACGTTTTCGATTATTGAATGATTGACATGAATTTATTTTTCTTTACAATTATATGTGCAATAGTTGTATAAGTATTGTGGTATGTTTTACTTTCGAAAGATTAAAAATAAGTTGGTCATAGTGTCGATTGTCGTAGAATTCGATATGAGATAGAAATATACCACTATGTTTTACGTGATATTTAAGTATTCATAAATTTTTAATGCATTTTTATATATTTGGATCCGTCATAAAAATATAGTCGGGTCACATGTAAGAATATGTTTAATTCATTCGAGAGAGATTGTTAAATAAATTATGAATATTGGTCTTCATAACTGAATCGTGTTGTCAAATTTATAAATTTCGAGCTTAAATGAGATTGATATAAGGAAATTCGAGATCCTAATACGCTTTTCATCATCATATTTTTATAAAACTTACATTTATTTTAGTTAAATTAGGTTTTGCATGCATAAGTATATTATTTAATTTATAGGAAAAATCACAAATTTCAATTGTTTTGGTTAAGACTAAGTTAATTCGATTTGAACTATTACAATCTTTGTGTGAACGATACTTGAACTCAAAATCTATTTTACTACTTGTTAACGAACCGTACACTTGCGATATTTTACACGAACAATATTTTTGTGATAGTTCCCACATTTGTAGAGCCTACCCTCTTCCATATTTGGACTGTAGACAGCTAAGGTGGAAGAGGAAAAGACATATAACCCTTGTTTAGTGGGGTTTAAATCAAATTTTTAGTAAATTTGATTTAAAAAGTGATGAAATTTGTGGTTGAAAAGTTGTGGATCTTATGAAAATATGTTATTGAATATACGAGACACGGGTGCCACAAATTTGCTAAACTAGGTTGATTGACACTGATTTAGATGAAAACCATCTGTTTGGATAAATGGTACTAATTTGCCAAAGGCTGAGAACAAGTAGCCATAAAAAAAATAAAAAAAATAAAAAGTTGATGGATTTACAAATATAATAAAAGGTTGGGAATGTTTGTCGCTATTTACCCTTTCAATTATGTTTACATGTACATCTTGTTTACTTCATTTTTTATATTGTGACACGTGTCGACATATGATTAGACATTTTTAAAAAATAAACTTTCTAGCCCAACACTTTTTGAATTTATTCACAATATAAGGCAAGAAGTAACTCATGAAGTGTACACTTATCATAATTCTTACACTTTATAGTTTCACTTTAATGTTTATTGCTTATTTTATTTGTTAGAATTAATAAATTACTTCTATAATAGAGGAGGGGCTAGACTGTAATTTTAATTAATTCTATCAAATTACTTTTAGAGATTTTTTAATTTCTTGTTCATTAGTTCAATATTCCAAACATATTAACGAACTCTTGACTTCTTAAATTCGCAAACATTCTTAGAAAATGTATTTTTTTAGACGTGTTCATCATTCTTGAATTAAAAAAGCAGTAGCACAAACAAAATCGATGAATATAAATTAATTAATTAAAATACACTCACAAGGACCTATTTGAATATTGTGCAAAAGATAATTTGTCGCATTGGGTAAGTTCAAAAATGTCGTAGTAGAGATTCTATGAGGGAGAATAAAGGTATTCCATGAAGTTTTTCCTTTTCTTTAAGATAAAGTCCCACTAATATCACTCGAATGGACATCCATGCTCTAAAGCACGCCTTTAAGTTGTAAATAACACAAAAGTCATGATAGTTTTACTCTCTCTTTTTTTTTTTCCTTTTTTTTTTTTCGTTTTTAGCTCTCATTTCATTAACTTTTACATTAAATTATTGAGTAATGTCATGTAGGCCTACTGGGATTGTAACCTAACTTAGGTAGCTCTAATAGATAGACTATATGAAAGGTGAAATTAAATAATTTATTTAATTTCACCTATGATTTAATATCATTTCAACGCACCTAGAATGGGGTTATAACTTCAATGAGACTAAATATCATTACTCTAAATTATTGCATTATTTCTGTAGCTAGCATGCTAAGAGTCCATTTGGCCCCCATAATGAGAGGAATCGTAATTTTTTAGAGAATTTGTTGTTAAGAAAAAGAAAAAAAATTGGGTTTACATGTAATATTATTTTATTGGAGAATGTGTGGTTGATAAGGATAGAGAGAGAAAAATGAATTATAATTTAATGAAAAATAATGAAGGCCAAACCGGGGCTAAAGTTGCCCTTCGATTTTTTTATTTTAAATCTTTTTTGTTTCTTTGGAGAGGTGGGCCTCGAACAAGTATATACATGTGTGTATTACAAGTTAACCCATGCAATGGTTTCCAATTTAAACTTCCAATTGATCTAAAACATTTAGGGTATACATAGTGAGCATGATTAGATCTGGCTAGGGCGTTATCCTAAGGCGTAGGGTAGGAATTTGAACTTGAGGATGTCGAGAAGAAAGATTCTATATATGTCCAATCTCTAGTGAATGTGGGAACAACCAAAATGTATGTTGTCCAATCCGACATGAGACTCTTTTTTCTGGACCTATTAGACTCTCTTGCCGTAGTTATTTAGGTGGTATTTAAAGATTGAATTCATCCTGGAAAACAAGAAAGAAAGATATGAACCGAGTAAATGGAGATGAAAATAGATAAGATAAAGAGTCCAATCTTGATTAACCGTACAACTTAAAATGATCGAGGTCGCGAATTTTGGTACTTAACGTACAATGTCGAGTTTTGACTTTAAAATTTAGTTTGTAAAAGAAGATAGTTTGATCGACCTATCACAAAAAAATAAAAGGAGTGAATGAAAGACCAAACTTTCAGGCCTAAGATAATGAACTTTGTGATCATAGAGAAATCATATTTACTTAATTTTTAATTTAATTTTGATTGTTTGCATACCTAATATGAATTGGATAGGCCATTGACTTGACAATAGAGTTATCTTTAATATCTTAGTATTGTCTTCGTATCACAATCTTTCGAAAGTAATTAGTCGAACTTAGTATTTTTCTTCATGTTCAATAGTATTCAAGTTGTTACATGTCCTGATCTTCGATCGCTAACTAATTCAGGCCCCTTGCTTCTGAACTGAGAGGCCATTAAAGTCCCTTGAAACTTCATTGATTAAGTCTTTTTGTAGTTCATGTTGGTGATAAGTGGACTTCGCACATACCTATAATGTTGTGATTTCGAGTGCTTAACTTTTGATCGGATTTTTAGTTTCCATCAATCTAATTGATAGGGTATTAGAGTTCCGTTGAAATTAGGAGTGGGCATTGGACGATTTGCTCTCTATATCGTCAGAACTGGACTAAACCAATTCTTATCGCGAATTAGTTCAATGGGAAAAAAGGAATGGACCCGGACTGATGTGGTCCCTATTTTTCCCATGGAATCATTGTCTCTGGTTCAATTTTTTTATGTTCAAAAATAAATTTTTAAATGTAAATTGTTGCATAATTTTTATTATTTCACTTTCAAGCTTTATATTTTAAAAGATTAAACTCCCAATCCTTCTAGAAACATATGAATTTACTCAAATTACAATTTAGCCCTGTTTGGTTTAGCCAAAAAATTTGATAAAAAATTAAATCAAATTCTATAATTTTAATCACATATTTCGTGGAATCCACAACTTCTATCAATTTTTCAACTATACATTTCATCATTTTTTATCAAAAATCTACAAAAGATATGATTTTTAGCAAAATAAAATAAGAGATTTAATTGATTAATTATAAAAAATTGGTTTAGAATCGAACAAAATTTGGTTCTATAATTAGAATTGAGAACTAGACCAAAACTCTTCGATTTTTCTATTTTAAGCTCCAAACTCGAACTAATTTTAATGGGAACCAGACCAAACTGTCTGATTTGTTATTGCCATGGTTCTGGTTCAGATCGAGTGATTCTGAGTAAAAATTCTCATCCTTAATTAAAATCGTATTTACCAAATCTTTTTATAGTTCCTGTGATGATAAGTGAACATTGCACATATTTATAATGATTATAGTCAACATACATTTCTTTGAACTGGTGCTACTTTCCTCATTCGAGAGGTAGTTAAGCTATGAAGATTAAACATACTAGGATCGCTATCTAGAGTCGTACTTTTTTGCATAATTAATTTACTTTTCTTGAACTCGAGCATTTCATTACTTGATTCACTCTCAACTTCAACTTCCATGTCAAGTTATCTTGACTCATTTTTTTTGAAATTCCATGACATTATTTAGGAACATCATGATGATTGCTAACTACACTCGAAAAATGTAACACAAATAATTCTTATTATGACATGTCCAAAATAATTAGTATTTGTAATTGAAATGAATTATCCCATTACTTTAGTTTGGTAATCATTTGTCTCCCACTCGACATTATATTGCTTACTTTGTTACCTTTTTATGGACTTGGCTAGTGCCTTAGAGATTAAGCTAGTACACAAGCATCACAACACAAGTTTTACAAAGAACACAAAAAAATTTCTAAGCCTGTGTTTCTGTGGTCGGTTTTTCCTATATTATCGGGTAATGTTGGATTTTTACAGCCAAGTCAATCAAGAATTCTACAAAAGGTCGTGGGTCTTCGTCGTCTTTAGCTAAGTAAAGAAGAAGAGAAGTTCTTTTAGATGCAAATGAGAAGAAAACGTGTTTGAAAATTTATTATTTTCCTTGCAATGTTACATTACCCAATCATTGATGAATTTGAAACTTAGAATTTAGAGTTGAAGTCTTGAAAATGGTGTTTACTTAGCCCTTGTTTGGTACATATGATTTTCAATATACATTTTTCTCTCTTTTATTTTTAATCATATATTCTTCGATAAAATAATATTACACACAAATCCAAAACTTTTTCTTATTTTTTAACCATAATACCCCCATCAAATTACTATTCTAAGAATTAAGCTAAGTTGCCAAAGAAAATTTTCCCACTTGATTGACTTACATTCACATGCGCGTGAGATTTGCGTGATAAAAAATGCCAAAAAATCTCCTCCCACCCTTCCATTGCGAGCGTGTTGTTAGAGAGGGTGTCAAATTTTCTCTGGCGGCATGATTACTATTTCAAAATGCATATTTTGAATAAAAAAATGAAGCTCGAACAAATTCTTAATATATATATATATAGTTTAGTGTACAAAGAAATTAAAGTGAGACGTTATTTTTTCTTTTGAATGAAATCAAATGATTGAAAAGGGAAAAAGAGCCCAAACTCACTCTTGATATCTATAAAGTTTTTATGAAGAAATTAAGGTGAGAAGTTATTGTTTCTTATGAATGAAATCAAATGATTAAAAAAAAAAAAAGGCCAAAGTTGAAATTATTATAAGTGAAAAAGTATAATCTACAGAGTCCCTTGACCAACTTGGTACGGACTGTGCTTTGCAAGTTGTATTGGGCCTAACTTTTGCCAAGAAATGCGCCCAGTCAAAAAATTGAATCATGTTAGACCTATTCACCTAGAGGTAGAGATGGTCTGATTCGATATTATGAATCAAGTATTAATAGATTTCTATAAAGTTAATATCGAACAGATCAGATTGGTCCGAATCGAATCTAAATAGTTCAAATAATTTCAAATAAATGTCAACCCCAAAAATCGATGGTCATACACTCCTTAAGTTTAGTGACATATTTGTTTTTCTTCACATGCTCGACTCTTGACTTCCTAGTTCTTAGATGGGTCCTTTTGGATGCAAAATGTTAAAAAGAGAAAAGGTGTCTTTAAAGTTGAACCTTTGCTCAAAAGCATAACATCAAAGTTGTTACCATTAATTTAACAAATGCCTTCATGACACCTCGTACTCTAAAGAACACTCGAAAGAAAAGCAAAAAAGGTTGTCAAACTATTTCCTTAAATTACACAAAAAAAATTGAGATTTTTAGAGGATTTTTTAAATACAATATAATATAATCTTCTTCATTAAGTCACGAAGTATGAAGAGTTGTGCATGTCCCCTTTTTTTTAAGGGCTTAGATCTCTTCCTTTATTAGCTCCCATAGTTTATAATTCCGTTTCGAGGAAGCCTAGAAATAGTAGTAATTTTGCTCCAAGACTATTAGTAGTTTCGCTCAAACGCTTTCTTGGTATTAATTCATAATTCTGACCTCCTAGTGAAAAAGCATTCATTCTTCAAAAACATATTTTCATTTTTCGAAAGACTATAATTGGTACGCGCAAGAAATAGATCGATTCATTAGCCAAAGTTACATATCTAGACGAAAACTAAGCTCCCACTCACGACTCATGTAACAAGCTAAACCAAGTAAGAAATATCAATTAATTAGACTTCTAACAATATTTTTATAATTGTATAAAGAAATAGAAGAAATGGGATATGACGAGAATATATATATTAAATAAAATTTTAACTTTTTTTATTTTTACTATTATTAAAATTGTCAAGTACTGCATAGTTTCCCTTATCTAGCAAATTATAATTGCTAAATGTTGAAATAAAAAAATAATGGTACAGCTTTCTTTATTTAAAATATTTATTCAAGATGCTAAGAAAGTAAAATTTTGATTAACAATAAATTATTTCTTCATTGGGATAGAAATAAATTGATAAATATTATATTCAATAGTTTTGAATATATTACTATTTTAATAGGTAAATTATAATAATATATATTTGATTATTTGTCAAGTCCTGCTAAAACCCGAGTTCCTTGTCACATTCGACGTGGTGATGACAAAGTGAAGAATCTTGGTATTTGGAAATCATAAAGAACGACAATTTGTAATATGTTTGGCTAGCTCAAGAAAAGTCATTTAATAAAGAAATTTACTTATTTAGTATATAGTTATACATAAATTAAATTTCTCGACTAGTTGACTCATTGTCTCTTACTTGATTACATGGTTTATTCTTGATAAAACGTTTTCAAAATCTCAATATTTTGGTGAATTCACTTTTAATTAAATAACATTATAGACTTGGTCACTTCTATGGAGGAATTCACTCTGAATTCGACATCGCCCATTCAATTTTGACATCGACTGACAATTATTGTGTTCATATCGATGAACTACACATCTTCAAAATAAAAAGCATATTCTTAAAAAAAAATGTCACGTTCAAAAATACCTCAAATTACTCATCTAATCCTAACTGTATTCCCATCATTAATAAATAGAGCTAAAATAGGAGGCCGATCGAGAATTGATCGCTTTAACAAATGTTAGTTCATCTACAACTACTGTGTCGGATACGACATTAACTAGTTTGAAATGTTACTTGAACTTATGTGACTACTAGTGTAATTAACTAGTTTTTTTTTTTTTTCAAATATTGACGTTTAAGCTTCACACGTGCGAGCTTGTCCAATCAGCTGACGAAAAATTTGCACTCACGTATGCCAACATTATTGATTGTTATTGTAAATATATTCTTCATGCACTACAAAAATGAAAACATCACAGAAGGGCGGCCAAAACCCAGCCCAAAACCACCGCCGGCAACCTCCATCGCCGCCGCCCTCCTCCACCAATCTTTACATACAACCAAAAAACCATTGTGTATAAAACCCGTATAAGGATGTCTTAGAGGAAGCTTTATAAGTCGCTGTTGGCATGGCTGTGTAAAAGGAAGTACTGCAGTAATTGTATTTGAACAATTGGAGACAACGCGGCGTCGTATTGAGTACCGGAAGTGATGAGGATTTTCCAATCTTGGTTCTTTTTTTGGTTGTTAGTCATCTACTTCTGTCCCAATGGTAATTGTTACTTTTCTTGATTCTTTCTTTCTTTCTTTTTATCTAAAAAATAATTTAATGCGATCTTATTTTTGAATTTTGAATAGAAAAGCTATTTATGAAGTTGGTTTGCTTTTTGGATCGGTTATCATGGTGATCTGCTAAGATGGCTGGTCGATTTGGGTTTTTGCGTTTGTTGGTTTAATTATTCAAATTTCAAGTTTATATGAAACCAGTCACTCAATATAAACACATACATGCTTATACAAATATGAGAACTTGTGTTTATGTTTTTGATTCACAAATTCTAGATGCTACCTTTTTTGCTCTAAGAATCAATTCTTCTAGATTATGCTACAAGCTCGTGCGAATGCGATTATAAAGTATGTATGTATATTTTAAGCAATCGAAATTACCATAAGTCCAAATTTAATGCTATTTTCTGAGTACATTGTTGTAAGCTAGATAACGAAAAGTTTAATTGCAAGATGGAACTGGGATTAGCCTCAATACCCAATACGAAGTTCATTATGTGTGTACAATTTCAGTGCTTCTGCTGTTTTGAATTTGTTTTTTATTGAAACGTATGTAATCAGCGCAAAACATGCATATTGCTGATTCTCAGTTTCTTTGCTATTTTCCCCAGCACAACGAATGGCAAGAGCATTCACTGGGACTTATGGAATCAATTATGGTAGAATTGCTGATAATATCCCTTCTCCAGATGAAGTTGTGGCGTTGCTTAGGGCTGCAAAAATAAAGAATGTTAGAATTTACAATGCAGAACACAGTGTTCTTAAGGCCTTTAAAGGGACCGGGCTTGAGTTGGTGGTTGGACTTCCAAATGAATTTGTGATAGAGATGAGTGCAAATGCAGATAATGCTCTGACTTGGGTCAAAGACAATGTTATGGCGTATCTCCCGGATACAAACATTGTTGGGGTCGCTGTGGGGAATGAAGTTTTAGGAGGAAGTGATTATGAACTCGCGGTAGCTTTATTGGGTGCCGTAAAAAATATTCACAGTGCCACGAAAAAGCTTGGGATAGATGATTCAGTTCAGATTACGACTGCACATTCTCAGGCTGTTTTTGCTAATTCATTTCCTCCCTCTTCGTGTATTTTCAAAGATGGTGTTGCTCAACTGATGAAGCCTCTTTTGGAGTTCTTCTCTCAAATTGGGTCCCCTTTCTGTCTAAATGCTTATCCCTTTCTGGCTTACAAGTATAATCCAGACAAAATTGACATAAATTACGCTCTCTTTCAGAAAAATGAGGGAATAGATGATGAGAAAAACGATCTTCATTATGATAACCTGCTCGATGCTCAGATTGATGCAGCTTATGCTGCTTTGGAGGATGCTGGATTAAAAAATATGGAAGTTATTATTACAGAGACAGGTTGGGCTTCTCATGGGGACCAGAACGAACCTGCTGCTACACCAAAAAATGCAAGGATGTATAATTATAATTTGCGTAAAAGGCTAGCCAAGAGGAAAGGTACTCCACTGAGGCCAAAGAGGATGTTGAAAGCCTATATATTTGCATTGTTTAATGAGAATTCGAAACCTGGTGCACTTTCTGAGAAAAACTATGGACTGTTTAAAGCTGATGGGAGTATCTCCTATAACATTGGGTTTCCAGGACTTAAATCTTCATCAGCTCCGTCTTCTTTTTTGTCCTTTAAGGTATGTTGGTCCATTCTTTTCTAGATTATGCCAGGCTAAAGAGTTCTTCGTGGATTATGCTTTCAGAGATATTAATTAGCGTAAAAATATTGCCTTCTATGTTAGTTGGTAATTTACATCATTGCTAGTGAAGAAAAGGTCTGTATTTAAATCTTGCTACCATGCATTAAACATTTGGCCATGCTAGGCACTCATGAAAAGATATCTTTTTCCCACACGTGGTTCAGCTTGTGAGTCGCAAGATGCGAATGATATCCCCCCTTTAATATGTTTTCATTAGTGGATGTTAGGAATTGTTTCCTCAAGTCTAAAGTTAGGAAAATAAACTCTTATTTGCCCTTACTCAAAGTAGACTGAAATATTGGCATCCTTTCAAGCAAAATTCCTGGGGAAAAAATTGGATTCTAAGCAAGTTCACAAAAACTAAACTCAAGAGTAAAATGTAAAGGAATAAATTGAAGACTTGATTGTGCATGTGTTTATAAAGAACCCACCTACGTGCTAATTTCGTGAAGCACGGGAGATGTTAGGAAGAGAGGATCACTTATTCAGAATAAAAGATTGAAAGGGCATGGAATAGCAGTAAATTAAAGAATAAATATTTGTAGTAGTTCAGCATTTATAAAAGCTTCCATATGGGAATTCTGATACCATCCTTGACTTGTTGGGTTATATTTTTAATAATTTAGATTGGTTCCAAATGCAACACTTAAGTCTAAAAGTTCTTCATATATATCACTAGGAGATACTTCTCATAATCAGCTGAAATCTTGCTAATTTGGTTTATGAAGAATTTATGGCTCATTAAGTCCCTGAATATTCTTTGGCTTTCTGCTGCTTAAGGAACATGAAAAAGATGATATTTTTTGCTCCTTGTTTATCGGAGGTGACGCAAGTGTAGAACATTTTGATGCATTATGAATTGGATAGAGAATAACTAGACTCCATTTGATATCTCTGCTTGGAGTGTCTTTTTTTTCTACTTATTCTTTACCTCCTTAAATAAGAGGAGTGTATAGGTTTTTTTTTGCGGTTTGGTGCTTGAGTTGTGGTTATGCAATCACATAGCATGTGGAAGGGCTTTGTTTCTCATACTATGAATTCATATTCCAACACATTCTAATGGGAGTTATGAAAAGAAGAAAGAATATGTGATTGAAAACAAAGGCTTGGCTTTTGCTGTCACATAGGTTTTTTTTATTATCTCCTGCTTTATAGTATATTTTCCCTTCTCTACACACCAAAATATGGCTAATTTGCTTTCTGTCAAACTAGTATTTTGTTTTCTTTAGCTCCAAAAGGAAGAAAAGAACTTGTGTGTATATAGCTTCAGGTATTACTCCAGTTGATGCATCAGGAAAATATGATATTAAGTTTCTTATTCTGTCCAGCTAGGCTCTGTTTGGAGTAACTGAAAATTGGATCAGTTACTTACCAGCTGCTGAAACTGTTTCGTTCATGTTGATATGTGCATGTACATTATTTACAACTCTTCTTCAAATCCTTGTACTAGTATTCTTAGGGATTTGATTTTACGTGAACTCTTAAGTTAGTCTTTCTTTCAGGTTTCTGATTAGAAGAGGTTTTGGAGTCCTTAAGGTTTGAAGAGCCCATAAAAATAGGCTTTGATTGTTCCAACAAAAATATCAAATTCGATAACTTTATCTCTGGTGCATAATTTTATATTCTCTAATATCCTTTAATTATTTCAATCAATGTTCTAATTATTTGTTGGTCAAAGCTTATTCCTTCATCAATTTTGGTACCAAAACAGTCATCAATCCTAATTTGTCGTCCCAACCGGAGTTTAGTGGATTTGAAGAGCGGTCAGCCAGAGATCTACAACTCAATTTCGGAGTTTGAATTTGTAATTTTAGATTTCTATGTAACCACTCAAAAGATTTTCTTGATTGAGAAGCAAGCTTGTTTAGTTGTTTCAAGTGGAAGCCTATGCTAGAGGAGAAAAAAGTACTTTTAGTGAAGATTCACACTTGGGAATCAGTGAAGGCATAATAAGAAAGCACTTTTATCTGGATTTTTATATGATTGCTTTGTATGAATGATTCCATAGTTTGCGTCAACGGGACCTTAGTTTTGATGCATGCACCTATGAGTTTTATAACTTACAAGTTCTACTTGGCCGGCAAGAGACTGATGATCAACTTACCGATGTTTAAAAAGGTTTAAGATGAGGTGAAATGAAGAGTTGAATGTAAGGGAGTGAGAAATAATCTAGGAGATAAGGAGGAGGAGATCAATATTGAACAATTAGCGAAAAAAGCTGCTGAGGAAGAGAAACAAAGGCAATAGTATGATTTATGGGTGTTGGAGGACATACGTAAAATTTAGCCTGTAATTCTAATTACATACCAAAAGAATCTGATATGACATGTTTATTGCAATGGGTTATGTTGGTCCATCATCTACTCTGAGAGTTGGTTTTAAGATTTGCTTCGTTTTACAATCCCATATCGATTAAGGGATGCACATCACATTTTAGCAAAAGAAAAAGAAAATTTATCATAGTTTGAGAGAGATTTTCTAGTGGTGTTTATTAAAATTTTTAATAGTGTCTTATTTCCTCTCTGCTGAGATTTATTCTAACTTCCATGACTGCATGTGAAAACATGTTATACAAGCAGCTAATGAAGGAGTAATAAAATTTGGTAGCCATCCCTCTTCATGATGAGTCGACTTGGAACTTTTTCCCTGATTGCAAATTTCAATAAGATTTGATGCTTGACTGCTTGAAGGTTGAGGTTTCTCCATGTGTGCATATTAGGTATTTAATTTTTCGTTAGTGGCAGAAAGAATTCATTGAGTACAGTAATTATGCATCATTAATTGGTAGATCAACCTCTCTAGATAAACGTGCAGGTCTTAAATTATTGTGTTTTCTTGGGAAGTGTGTATGATGACATGTATTATATTGTAGTTAGGGGCAGAACTACGGGAGGACAAACAATTTTTTGCACTGGACTAATAATAAAAGAAAAAGAATTCAATTAATTTAACATTGAAGGGTTGTTCAATTGGTCAGGTCTTGAGTTTGCTCCCCAATGATCACCAATTCGAGTCCCCTCAGGGCCATTGAGGTGAGTACCCGACCGTAAACTTTAGATCCCCGTGGGATTAGTCAAGGTGCGCGAAAGCTAGCTCGAACATCCACGGTTATTTAAAAAAAAAAATCCATTAATTTATTTTTTTTAACATATGAAAAAAAAAATGAGCTGCCCCCTATCTCCGCCCCTGATTGTAGTAGTATAGTTCTACATCTTGGACTAAATGTGACAACAGTTATCAATTTTAGAGTTGATTTTATCTAATGCCTGTTCGATCGGGACCTCGGGTGGTTTGAAGGAGTCTAACTGCTAACACAAGCACACACATATACATTGTCTCGTTAAATTTCTCTGTATATCCCTGCAGTTTGATCACATCGAAAAAGAGAGCGATATTATACCTTTAAATTGAAAAAAATGTAAAAAGCTAAACAGGGAGTCATCACATGAGACAAAGTATTTAGAAGAAGATTGACTCAGCTACATTGGATCTCTCAGTGAGATACTGTACAAAAACTAGCAATTGATTGTACTAAGACTGAAAGGTCAAAGCTTATTCCATAAACACCATCATTAGATACCTTAATGAGGGATGTAAAAGCGTGTTTGGCATAGCGTAAAACCAAGTAAAAGTACTTAAAAGTAGTTTTTGAGCTTAGCCAAACATATGTAGACTTAAAAGTTGCTTTTACTTTCTTTAGGCTTAGCCAAATATACATTCTCATTTTGTATTTTCAGAATCGGAGATTATGGATAATAGATTTCATACATGTGCTCTTGTTTTTCATTTTTATAGTTCTATTATCATTTGCTTGTTTATATCTCAAATTTTCACTCATCCACTGTAAATATTCAATATTTCAGGAATTTCGAGCTCAAATGTTGCTTGGATCCCATTTATCGGTAGTCGCAGTTTCAGCTTCAATCTTACTTTTGCTTTTAAGATTATGACTTCAAATGCTCTGATATATTCAACACGTAGCCTTGTCGTTCTATGTAGGATACCATTCAAATTGCACGTTCAGTGCATTAGGAATACACATTATCATTTCAGAATACTCTACCATTGTAAGTTGCTGATTATTCTTACTTACCTCAGCAATGTGTATCCATTTATCTGAAATAAATCTTTTGCTGGTTTATGTGTTCTTCGTTTTCTTGGCCTGAAGTGCAAATTAGTTTTTCTTTATTTTGTACCATTACTCGTGCCATGTTGATTTATCAACCTTCTTAGTGAGGCATCCGGGTTAATGGGGTACGATTAGAGGCATCAAAAGGGCTACCTGTCTGGATAGGCAGGCCGGCTGGTGTCCTTTCTGTTGGCCCATGGCGCGGCCTGTGCCTGCAGACGTTGCTGGTTTTCGTACTTTAATGGGCAGGTGGTGCTGGGCCTCTGTGGAAGCAGGTGGGTTGGGCTGAATGGTCCGACCCGGCCCACTTCACACCTCCATATCGTATTATTTATTTAGAAAAATAATATTGAAAAAATAAGTAAATTGATGGGACATGTAGGTTAGTAGGTAATCCAAAATCGTTGCCTATGAGAACAACATTGTCAAAGTTTAAAATCCTGTCGTTTGGTTTGCTTTTCAGTTTTGAAAAGTTGTTATATTTCATTTTACTAGCACAAAACAAAATATATCCCTTATTTAGGTTTGATAAACATTAGATTTTTAGTAAATTTTAATAAAAGTTGATGAAATACATGATTAAAAATTAATAACAATTATTGATATCATAAAATGTTTGGTTGAAAATAATTTTATTGAAAAATGAATTTTAAAAAATACGAGCCAAACAGGGGCATCACTCGAATATCTCAAAGATTGCTAGGATGCCACCAGCACTATGAAGTGATGGCTGGATTTAGAGCGAACAAATTTTTATTTGACTTTTATCAACAAACTCATTCTCGTTAAACTATAGAGCTCATGGGAGACACTAGGAATAGATTGTTGCAATTAATCTCAAGGGATTGTGGGAATTTTCGATTGAACAACAAAATATGTTTTTATGTGTATACAATATATATTTTTTAACTCAATTAATCAAATAGAAGTAAAAGTTGACTTGATCATGACAACTTATGAATATTTTCTGTGTTTTTTCTTTAATCATACGTGTTTCTATATCCTTCTTTTAGAGTAGAATAATGTTATTTACAGTTGCTTAATGTCGTAGTCACTCTACTTGATATACACGTAGTGATTAATGATTGATACATAAGACAATAAAAAAATTACCATATTCGAAAATCTGTAAGTTCCATATTGCACATTATTTATGTGATTTAGAAAGAATGATAAGATATGCTTTTGATTCGTCAGAGAGAGCAAGAAGCTCTTACGATTAAATGCGTTTACATATATTTTGAATAATTTTAAATATTATTTAATTAAATATTAATAAATGACCTTGCTCTTACTATCCTTGATTATCGACGGTCAATTATTAACGTTCGCTCGAACTGAACTTTTGTGCTTGGTCTGCCCATGCTCATGGGAGACACTAGGAATAGATTGTTGCAATTAAGCTCAAGGTTGTGGGAATTTTCGATTGAACAACAAAATATATTTTTATGTAAAAGTTGACTTGATCATGACAACCTACGAATATTTTCTTTGATTTTCTTTAATTATACGTGTTTCTATATTCTTCTTTTAGAGTAGAATAATGTTATTTATAATTGCTTATTGTCGTATTCGCTCTACGTGATATACACGTGACAGTTAATTATTGATACATGAGGCAATAAAAAATTATCATATTAATGTACAATATCAATATGTGACGTAGAGTGATTACGATAATGAATGATTGCAAATAACATTAGTCTTATGATATGGAATGTAATTCCCCTTTTTTAGTGAAAATGTGAAAAACAATGCCCAAAAGCTTATACACGTTCAAATGCATGATTACATAATATATTTTTATAAATATTATATATGGACTGATTTTTTTTTTTAAATAATTTGTGGGATATTCTTGTGTGCACTGTGCACACATATTCTATGGAGAATTTGAGATATTGAACCAAAAAGCAGTGATCAAGGCTGTGACAGGTGTCATATATCTACTCCAATGTCGGTTTCTTACTTTCTTTGAACCTCCCCCACAAAATTCCAATTTTGTTGAACGGCACATAACTAAGTCTTCGTTTGGTTTAACAAAGAAGTCAATTTTTTAATAAATTTCAATAAAAATATATGAAATATATGATTAAAAAATTAATAAAAATTATGAATCTCTTAAAATTAATAATTAAAATTCATTGTTGATGTTAATTTAAATTTTTATCAATTTTTTAACTGACCCTAATAGGGGATAAGTGTTTTTTCTACACATTTCGTTGAATCCACAAGTATTACCTATTTATTGACCATTTATTTATATCTATTTATTGACCATATATTTCTATGCATTCATACTTGATATTCTTCATGCTGCCCAAGAATCAATTCGACATCATGATACATATTTTATGACGAAATATTTGTATTAAAGTAAGGTTGGACTACTTTTTCACTTTGTATGGTTATGAGTTCCTAACTTTCAAGAGCAAAGATTTGCATCTCGAACTATGTAAATTTAAGCTCTGTGAAAGAATCGTTAATCTGAATGTTAAAATCTAATGTCTTATAGTTACAGAGCAAAGTTGTCAAACAACTTAATATTTCAATCCAAGTTTGAAAATTGCATATGAATTTAACAACCATATTGACGATTTCAATTACACAAAGACTTAGACTTAAATAAATCAGGGACTCGTAACCTCACTTATAAAGATCAAGAACTCATAATCATACAAAGTAAAATGTTTGAGAAATCCAATATTATAATCGTTTTCAACACGAATAAAGGGTTGAACGAAGTCTCTGTATGACGTGGAGCTTCACAAAACCAATTTTCCCTATCCGAGATTATGTCAAATTGATATCCAATCCTTTTATCAATCTTATCATCGATTATCTATTGGGTATTCTAAACTCAGATGACCACATTAGACGAGACTTGTACAAACTAATGATAGCCATACACCAGCACACCACATGCCATCTTACTTGACCAAAGACTTTTCCTCACATCACATTGAAATACGTAGTGATGCGAAAAAGTCAATTTAGCTACTCCAACATTAACAACTGGTAAACCACTTTCTCTCTACGTGGAATTCATCTATAAAAACGTCTGGAAATTTCCCAAGATACTTAAATAATACTGTATTGGGTCTGCATTATTGAATTCTTGGAATCTCACAAAAAAAGCACACAGGTACAGAGGATCACAGAGACAGGGGAGACCTGAAAACACCGACTTTTTGCCTGCAAAAAAATGGGCAGAAACATCAAATTTGTGATTGTTTTTGCAGTTTTGGTGGGGGTTTGTGCAGTGGTAGAAAAAGGAGATGCGGCAACATATGTTGTTGGAGACAATACGGGTTGGACTATCCCTACTGGGGGGGCCAGTGCCTACACCACCTGGGCTTCACAACATGTTTTCAGAACTGGAGATATTCTAGGTAAATCCCGTTTATTGTTTCATAAAAAAAGTGACAACGCGCTTATTCAAATTCAGATTATGACTTTTTTATTTGATTTAAGTGTAAACCGCACACAATTTTCATAAATAGATGATAGCGTCGAATGAACAGATAGAAAATTTGAGAAAAACTGCGGGAAAGAAAGCCTTTTATTGTTAACTTTATGATCTCCTTCTATGTAGCGAATTTCAGAGTTCTAACTTTAGAACTTTAATTTTCTGTTCTAATTCTTTGAATTTTACTTATTTTTCAGATCGAAAGGCAGTATTTTATAACACACGACAGTTGATTTGTGTTTATCTGTGTAGTTTTATGTAATTAATTATGTCATTCATAAGACAAGAAACCAAAAACCAAACAAAAGATGAATTTGGTTTATTAGGTGCATAAGAGATTTCTGGGTTTGCATTGTTTCCCAACACTATTAAGGATCTTTTGGAATGCGGGATTCAATCGTATGATAAACAAGATTTTAGCTTCTCTCTTACATTAAATTCATAAAGAATTTCAATCTTTATCTGTTTTTGGAAATGTCGTGGTTACGTACTCTATAGCTACATAGAGGTGCGTCGCACAAGAATTGCCGTTGATGGAACTTTAATTGACCTCATCGCGTAGTTCACTTTCGATACAAAATTCAAGATTTCGGGTAGCAGAACCAGCGTATAAAAAGATGTTAGTTGTATTTTAGGACATTGGAATTTTTGAGGTCTGAGAATTTGGTCTGTTAGGACATTGGATCGATTATGTCTCTAACATTCGATGATTTACTAACATTTGCAGTGTTCAATTTTCCGACTGGAATCCATGATGTGGCTAAGGTAACAAAGGCAGCTTATGATGGTTGCACCACGAACAGTCCTATCTCCCTAGTAACAGTCGGTCCAGCCAATGTTACACTCGACTCTCCCGGGGAGGCATACTTCATCTGCACATTCGGCCAGCATTGTAGCGCTGGACAAAAGTTAGCGATCAATGTTTCAGCCGCTTCAACTCCCACGCCTAGTCCAACACCACCGGTCACTCCACCTGCAGCACCAGCACCAGCCCCAAGAATCACTCCACCTGGAGCACCAGCACCAGCCCCAGCCCCAAGAATCACTCCACCTGCATCACCAGCACCAGCACCAACTCCCAACATCACTCCTCCAGGAGCGCCAGCACCAACGCCTACACCGACTGGAGAGACATCACCTTCACCATCACCAGAATCAACACCGGCTCCACCGCCTGGTGGAGGTGCAAACCCTCCGTCACCACCAGCACCACCGGGATCCTCTCCTCCACCAGCAGGAAATGCCAGTCCACCTTCACCACCACCTCCCAACTCCGCCCCAACAAGGGCTATTTCCACTTCATTCGTCATATTTGCATCGATCGCCATGGGGATCGCTATTTAGACTTGTTGTATGTAGTAAATTATGAGTCTTCTTGATGTTTGCATTTGTATGTTGATTGTGATAGGACCATTGTTTGTGGATTGAGGATTAGAGATTGTATGTGGATTGTGGACAATAAACTATTTTGTTCAAAACTCTTTGATTTGTAATAAATCCTGGAATATCATTTCAGTAGAAACTTGTGTTGGAAAATTGGCTTAATAAGGCTACTTTTGGCATAATTTTGAACCGGACCGTTCGTTCATTTTGAAAAATCAAAGTTGATTTGTATTCTCTTCCGTGAGAATATCGAAATCATTTACTTACTTACCAAAAATGATAATCGGGTGAATGAGAAATTGAAGTTTAAAGTAATAAATTGGAAATGATTTTGTTGTGTTGGAAATAAACTAATTCGAGTTGTTCCACGTAGAAAAATGATAAAGGCATAGCCACTTTATATATGATTACACTTTAGAAATGAATAATTATATCATGGAGGCTATCTCCACGTGTATACGAAGAGAGTGCAAATAACGGATCGAATTGTACATTGGATATTGAACTCGTGTGCAGACGCAACCTGCATACATGAATGTCGGACTAAACTGATCAAAAATTAGCCACTTAGAATGGTACACTAATAATATTTTTTTGAAAACCTTCCAAATTCTCTAATTAAAACTCAATAGTTGAATGGAAAAATTAACAGTAGCATTAACGGTGCATAATGACTGTTAATTGTGGTCTCTTCCAAAAAGGGGAGATATTCGATTGGCCTTTCCGAACAGTGTCGGTTGTTGTATTAGGTATTTTGTCATTGCCGCTTAATAAAAGGGGAAATTTGTATTGCAATTATTATTTGAAAAATCTAGACAAATACATATTCAATAGTTATCGTAAACTAATCATTTAGGGCGCGTTTGATTGCGAACATGGAATTTGTGTAGAAAATAAATAAATTTTAAACAATTGAAGCAAAAAAATAGATTTTAAGCAATTCAATTGCCTAGAATTTATTTGTATGAAAATTATTAATTAAAGGTGTTTAATTGACTTAGTTTTCAACTTATAAAATATTATACTTGTCCATTTTTTATTGATGGGTAAATAAGAGAGATGTGATAGATAAGAGTCAATTGCCTACAACTTATTTGTATGGAAATTATGAATTAAATGTGTGATATTAATTTAATTTTCAACCTATAAAATATTATACTTGTCCATTTTTTATTGATGGATAAATGAAAGAGATGTGATAGATAAGAGAAAGAGAGAGAGAGGATTTCCTGGAAAATAAAATCATTCTTCTCTAAAAAAATATATATTCCTTGATTTTGAGAAAAATAAGGTCACGTGACCAAAAGTGTGAAAATGTTTTCCATGGAAAAATGTCAATTAAATAGCACAAAAGTATGAATTTGAGTGAAAAAAACACATTTTTTCATGAAAAATATTGATTTTTGGATGAAGTTCTCAACAACTATTTCCTTGTAAGAAAAAATTATCTTGTATTTTAATAGCTATCATATGCATGTATTCCACTAACATCCTATTTCAAATACACAAATTGTCTTATTGCCATGGTCTTAGATTTAAATTTACACCAATTTTCAGGAATTCTTGACAACGAGCGAGCATTCACGTGTTCAGACCACATCAACCACAAATCATGAATATGTTTTATGTTCGTGCAATTATATGAAAAGCCGCCCAATCAATCCGTATTCACCCCTAATTTGAAGCCAAATATTGAAAAATGTAAAAATTGTCATCAAACTTAAATACTCCATAAATAAAATCTTGAAAGGGAAAAATAGTAGAAAAACACACAAAAATCAAAAAGTGAAACCTTTATTTATTTGCTTAGTTTTGAAAAAGAAAAAAAAGTTAATAACGAATCGTCCAATAATCCATTCGTCACCGTCAACTAAAGAACCACTTGCTATAAAAATATATTTGTATTGACAAAAGATTAATTTTACAGGGCATCCTCAATCTTTCATAGGTGTGGCACTCATATCTCCAATATTCTTCTAATTTGCTATGCTAATTTCCTCAAAAAAGAAGACGTCTGTTGAGAACAAATTGATGAATGAGTGCGTAATGTGTGGGAATCCATGAACGTTAAATAGTCGAGTGATGTCAATTTAAATGATTAAATTTGTCTTAAAAATATCATTAATTTCGAGTGGTGACTTCAAACTTTCATTCATAAATGCGAATAGGGCGAAAGTCACACAATTTTAATGAGACTTATCTATGTTTCAACCCTTCTCTGATATTACGTGGTGGTTACGTGATCATACATAAACATTATTTCTAGAGAGGGATATGAATGGTACACTTTTAAATGGTGTGAACTCTTGATCAAATTTACACATTAAAAATTAATAACTAATAAAATTTTAAATTGAAAAGATCTAGAAATTTGGTTGGGCGTCTGACTATATTCAAAATTTCCTCTATTTTCGCCAATAATATTTTAACAAATCCAAATTGTTGACAAAGTCAAACGTGGAATATTCAAAGATTGTGGGTTTAATGGCTTCACGCGTTTAATTTTTCACCTAATATTCTGGAAGTCCAAAAAAAAGATACGGTAGCTTATATAGACCCTCTGGGTCCCACTTTATTCCAATATAGTCCAAATTGACTGTATATTATGTAAATAGTCAATATTTTGTACACTTGTCACCCATTTGGGGGAATTAAAATTAATCAAAATTTGCTCACGGGCATTATAGGGTAAGTTGTTGTGTCCTATAAATAGGAGGAAATTGTTAATCATACCATTCCCACCAGCCACTTGAGGTGACAATTGAATTTAGATTCCGATCTTGATAGAGAAAGAAAGGAGATAGAGCAAGAAATAAAGGGGCGACCTGAGATTTAAGAACACGATAGCAACCATGACAAGAATATCAAATATGATCGTCTTTACAACATTAGCAGTTGTTGCTGCTATGTTACAAAGTTCATCGGGACAAACTACCCCTTCACCGGTTGCTACGCCTGCACCATCCCCTTCTAGACCACCAATGACATATACTGTTGGAGATAGGCTTGGTTGGCTTGTGCCCCCTGGTGGTCCAATCGCATACGAAACTTGGGCTAGAGGCAAGACTTTCATGGTTGGAGACATTCTAGGTACGTAACACTGTCATCGCGTCTTTGTTATTTTGTACTTAAAAGTACGTCAAACGTACTTAAGCTACTTATTTTATCTAACGCATCTTAATTTTTGTAATACAGTTTTTAACTTCACCGATGGAGCACATAATGTAGCTGAGGTGAGGAAGGCAGGTTTTGACTCATGCAACAGCTCGGCTGCCACCAACACTATCACCACCAGCCCAGCTAGAATCACCCTCACCACAGCCGGCGAACATTTCTACATTTGCACCTTCCCTCAGCACTGCTCATTAGGTCAAAAGCTCGCCATCAAC
>CAIGRP010048527.1:0-22308 GCA_903798385.1 Fraxinus cuspidata
GTTTTACTGTTCAGTGTTAAGTTAGCAAAATGTTACATAATACACTATTGGATTTTGCATTTACGCTAATTTTGGAGGGCCCAAATATGGGAGTTCGCCTAGGGCCCCGAAAATCACAGGACCGGCCCTATCTGTTGAGTAAATATAGTAATTTCATCCCTCAACTTGGCAATCATCTTTGACGAGAAAAAAACTATTCAAGAAATTGTGTGCCAAACTGTTATACGTAGTGATGATGTTAGGTGGGTATGTGTATGGGAATGACCTTAGATGGATTGCTTCAGTTGAAATGTCTGAGTATTAAATAGACCTGATCATTTCCAAAGACTTCAAAGTATGGGTGTTTGGATTGTCATGCGGGTTTCCCAAAGATTGCATTACATTTTGGAACATGTTTCTCGCATCCGTCCTAAAATGAAAGTTCGATTGCTTGAATGTTGGGTAAGCTATGTCCAATTGGTTCTCGAATCAAATAGAGCAAGATTATTGTGCCTCGAACTTTTCATACAATAGAAAAGAAAAGAGGGAAGAAAAACTTTAACTTTGACAGTAAAGATTTAAAATTAAAAGAAAGTAGTAAAAAATCATAGTCCCCGACAACGGCCAAATTTTTCATCGCTAAAATTCCACAAGTGTACAGTATCATGTTCAAGTAATAAAGAGTGAGTGAAGTATCGTTCTCACAAGGACCAAATAATTAATCTTGTTCTACTCAATCATAACTTTAATCGAATGGCAATATGTAAGTGATTGACTTTTAAAACTAATTAACTAAAAACTAAACTATAGAGTAACGAAGAAGCGTTTATAAAGTCGATTAAAGACGAGCATTAGGACTTCGACTCCCCCATTTTAATACAGTCTAATAAAATTCAAGACAATGACAATGCTTGTTTAATCTTGAAGATGAATGCACCAATTTTATTTAGTAGTCTATCTTGAGAAATATTAAACATATAATCACGTGTGATATTCTTATATCTCTACGAAAGATGACCACAAGAAAAGATGCATTAAATTACTTGACATTCAATTAGACCATGCAAGGCATATCAGTATATCTCCATTCTCTATCTGAAGCTATAACGATTGATCTCACGAGCTAAATTTCTTATTATTTCTCTCGAATAAAATAAAGATTTCATTTCGATTCAATTAGTAGATAAGTAATTGAAAGCAATAAAAATTATAACAAGCATTCAAGATAAACAAGTGTTAAACGTCAATCTTAAAAAAGATATTAAAACTTCATAACAAATTATTTATCTACATCCTAGAGACTAAAAGTTAATTCGAGCATTATAAAATTGCAAGAATAAATGTTTGAATAATGAATCATCAATCTGAAATTAGTTATAGAAAGAAGAGAGAAAAGTCTTGATTCATTGAATTTCTTCAATTCTTCGTGACAATTTTCTTTGGTGTCTTCTTCTTCACTAAATACCAAGAAACAATCTTCAATCTTCGTATAAGAATGAAAATTTCTTATTTGTCTCTAGTTCTCTCTCTCTCTTTCTAGTACCAGAAATTAGGCATCCAAGTGGGTTAAAAACGAGGTAAAATTACATTTCACATTCCATAAAGAGTTGAGGTTGAAAAGGGAAACATAATATTTTCTATCGCATTGTATCATGCGCTTGTATGGTTATAGTTGTTGGTGTAGAATTTGCTACTGTAACCTGCCGAAGCAACCTTGTGGATCACATGGTTTTACACCTTGAAATTGCAAGGTGTTAACTTCTATACATTTTTACTTTGGTCCCTTGTTTCTTCCTCTTTTGTCTTTAATATTTTTTGTACTTTTCACGAGTCTTTCAGCTTTCAATTCCATCCTATTTGATCCACGTGTTTCTTCAATTATCAATCATTGGTCTGAATCAAATTTTGATTATTTGCATCTTGATCCCCAAACTTTTACAATTCTTCCTCTTTAGCCTTTTTGGTTGATTTTCACTTATTTTCATCAATAGTCATCCAACATGGCATTTAACCTATAATAAACGATGTTTAAACAAATTAAATAATAATTCCATCAAACTGACTCTTAAATATGCACTTTTAACCGTCCAAATAAGTGAAATAATCTCACTTATCATGGTTAATAATAATTAAAAAAAGGTATTTAGAGAGAATTTTTATTAGATGTATAGAGAGGGAAAAAAAACGACGATGGTAGGTTGGATGAATCGACCAGACCTAGACTCATATATTTCAGTGGTCATGAGTCAGTCTGATAGGGCGATTCAGACTCGAAAGACGGTCTGGGGCCGTGCTACTATATGGGGCGATTCAGACTCGAAAGGGGCCTGGATGTTGGGACATCAGTCCATACATTTTGACACCACCAGCCTCAATTCCCAACAGGAAAATGTATTTTGTTTCTCAGTTTCGCCAACAAACAAAATCCAGATATCTTCCAAGTATTCTTGGCGTAAGTTTGAATAATATGCAAGTGGACACAGCTTGTTCACCCAAGAAAATCAAAACCTTAATTATTACAAATTTCAAATTAAAAGATAAGGTTGATCAAGGCAATTCACATAAGAAAGTCTTGACAATGTTGTTGAACTTTGCTGCATATTCAAGTTGAGGAACATGTGAAGTGTTCTTTATGACTTGTAATTTCGCCTTCTCCCCTAGCAATCTGCAAAGACAAATAGCAATATTAATCACTTGTTTTATAACAAGTTTGTGTATTTATGTATGAAATACGTACTTCTTGAGTTCATGAGCTTTTTCTAATAGGAATATCTTGTCTCGTTCTCCCCACACGATCAACGATTCCTGCAAATTGATCAGATTTACCTAGAACAAAACCCAAGAAAATGATAGGCTTGCATTTAAGATGTACCTGTGGAAGAGGAGATATGTTTACTGTGTCATCTCGTCCGAGACTGAGTCCTTTCAAGAGTTCCAGCTTCTCCTTTCTGTTATCAGAATACCATTTCTGTGCCCATTTGCAATCACTAATTAACATTATTTAAAAAATTGTTTCATTAATTAATTATGTTAATTTCTTGAGTGATGCCGTCAATTAAACATGTATTATGACTTTTAGGTGAAGTTGGTGACGACTCTGGTGGCAGTTAATTGGCCAGACAATTAATAGGAAGGAAGTGTCAAAGAAAGGGTCAGATTTAGTGTCCGCTCCACTTTCTTCCCAACAACCAATTAATATTTTCATTTAATTGTTATTGAGAAGGTAATTAATTTTATTACTTCTAAATTAAAACAAAATTTTATTCATCTCTATTTGAATACATTAATCTTTATACAAACATAAATCTTTTGATTGGGAAGGATTTATCAGTGAGAAAATGTAATTTTATGCTAACTAAATTTATGGTTTTGAGGTAAAAATGAAGAATGTAGAATCATCAATAATTAGAAAAACTTACGTCTATGAAGTCATTTAATAAGAAATCCGGCATGTAGGTACGCCGGAAAACAGAAAGGCCCATCAACGTACGAAGCTGACCGGCGGTCGCGGGCAGCATCAACTCATCAATCTTCTCAACCTTGGCTCTTTTTAACAACTCGTCGTTATCCCTCCGCCGCAAGTTCACCCCGGAACTGGCGATCACCACCTTCTCCACCCTCTCTGGCCACTTCGCCGCCATGTGGTAAGCCACGAAGCCGCCGTAACTCGTTCCAACAACAGAGTACTTCTGAATCCCCAATTTTTCGAGAAGCTTCGTTACACAAATCGCCTGGAAAACCTCTGACCTATCGGAGGATTTTGTATAAGATTCCCCGAAGAATAATAGATCGGGCACATATAGGTCGAATTCGCCGGAGAAAAACACGATTTGTGGACGCCATTGCCATATGCCGTGTGGACCAAATCCTTGAATCAGGATCAATGGAGGTTTAGAATTGGTTGTGGAGGAATTAGTGCGGTTGGGACCCCAGAAGTGCATGGAGGTGTCGCTGTCGATGTCTATTGTTTGAGAAGACAGGCCGGCGCTGGCGAGACAGCGGCGGAGGTAGCTGCCATATAAAGAGACAAGGCTGAGACAGGACGCTACCATTGTAATTGTATCTGTACCACGGAGGAGGGAGCGAGGAAGGGAGGGAGGATAACAAAAACAGGGATAAAAGATGTGGCTTCAGGTTTCCTTTTTGACAGGTTTAATACTCTTGTGGTCACTAAACGTTTCATAGAATTTCATTTTCGTCACAAAAGTTCATTTTATATCGAGATAGTCAGGTTTAATACTCTTGTGGTCACTAAACGTTTCATAGAATTTCATTTTCGTCACAAAAGTTCATTTTATATCGAGATAGTCACTAAACATAAATTATATTTCAAGTTGATCACTCCATCTATGTTTGCTAATTTGATGTACGGAAAAATTCATGTGACTATGTAGTTGTTTGTCAACTAACTTGCAGTTACCCCCATCACCTTTTTCATTGTTCAAATTAGCAATTACGTATAGATGGAATTGATTTTCTGTCCATAGTGGATAAGATAAAAACTTCTCACATGAATTGATGAGAAAACCTTATACATGATTCTTTGAGTCTAAGAGTACCACTAGTGAAGTTCTCTTGACACGTCAACATTACAAAGTTTTTATCATATCCACTGTAGACAGAAAATCGGGCCTATACATATAGAATTATCTAATTGTAATTACTGTACAAGTTTATAACTAACAAGAAATGAAGCTTTATTTACTCAATGACTAACTTCATACAAAATAAAAATCGACAAGACTTGAAATTTCATTAAAATGTATAGTTAAGATATGCTATCTTATTTTTGTTGTTCATTTAATAAAACCTTTTGTCATCCAAAATTTTGACAATTCAAAACGTTAACGAAGTGTCAAAATTTTATTGGAGGACAACTAAATGAAAATGATAGTGTTTTCAAACTATTTGAACTCTAGGAATGTGTGAGATGATATTGTTGTCATTTTCGACATAAATTGCGCATGGTATACGTAATAAATGGGTTGGTTTTGTTGTTGGAAATGGTGCCTTTGCAGTGACCAATGGGCAACCTCGTCACCGAACACTCTTTTTTTATATGTAGCTCAATTTATTCTTCATAGTCCCATTTCTTTTGAAGCTACCAATAAACAAGCAAGTTCATGTAGAAGCAGGTGATTCTTGGTATGACTTCCCCGAAAATAATTGAGAATCAAACCACTCAAATTCTAACCTACCAAGATGGTCATTACTTGATGTACATTCCCTTCTTTGCTATGTCAATTTAACATACTAAAT
The DNA here is from genome assembly GCA_903798385.1 of Fraxinus cuspidata. Taxonomy (NCBI): domain Eukaryota; kingdom Viridiplantae; phylum Streptophyta; class Magnoliopsida; order Lamiales; family Oleaceae; genus Fraxinus; species Fraxinus cuspidata. The sequence goes on from CAIGRP010048527.1 coordinate 5,239, forward strand.
ACGACACTAAATAATTAAGTGTGCATTACTATGACATGGAGGACGATGAATAAGTTTGTGTATACGTATAGATATTAAATAGCTCCATAATTAATAGGTGATAAAAGTTGCTTTGTAGCTTACAATTACATTCACAAATTAAGAAACGTAGATGCTGATAGCTCATAATGCAATGCATGTGGTTCTCTTTAAATAAAATAATCTATTTATTTGTATTCTAATTTTGTGTTGTACCGTTATACTATTCTAAGAGTTCATATACATTGTCTCTCACTCCTAATATACTATTCAGTGAACTCATAAACAATGACGTGATACCAACTATAACAATAATACATTGCACACTAATGTTTTTTCTTCTGTCACGGTGATTACTCTTCGTGCTATTCCTAAATGCTCAATTAAATAATATTTTAATTGTTTAAGGTACTCTTAAAGTAGTGTTTGTCACTTTAAATAAAAATTTCGACAAGTACTCCTAGAAGGTATTGTTGACCCCAAAACATAGATAATATTTTTTAGAGATAACGGCGTACTTTTTCCTCTTGATTTCGGGTTTTCCCTCTTTTTGGGGATTTTTAGTTGTTTTAAAGCCAATTTCTATATAAGAGATATTTCAACATTCATTCTGCATGAGACATTTTTCTCGACCAGAGATATTATTTCAATCCCATGAGGTTCGACCCTATATATTTTCAATCCAATGCATTTCGAAGTCCTTTCTATTTTTTGCAATGGTCTATTAATAGTTAATTAATGAGAATATTTTACACATTTTTTTACTGATGCCTAACTCTGATTCAAATGATGATTTGATGATGATATATTTATGCAACAGTTGGAAAAGGACATTCAAACGCAACTACGATATTGTCACATATTAGAGCGTATGATTCGTCATTACATGCAGAATTCGATTGGATTTATGAATTTATTCTCTACAACACATAGCGGTCACATATTCATGCTCCAAAACATGCATGTCTATCCTCAAATGTGCTTCCAAGAATTGTGAATATATCCTCCCTTGATTACTCATTTTACGCACATTCTTCGAAACGGGTTTGGTTTAAGAAACAATATAAATATCAACGTATACGAACAATTCGGTATATTTTTTGTGTACTTGCTCACGGCAACGGCAGTCGACGGGCACACACACACTTCGACATTCTTTACAGATAATTAGACATTGCTTAAAGACATGGGTTTGTGTTGTGGTAAAGCATGCTTGACGTAAGAATAAATCAGATCTAGATTACAATCAACGTCTGGATAATCACCATCCAAACCCTAAGCAATGTCCCATTTTCAGGTTGACAAAAGTAATTTACTTTGAAACGGTATTCTGTACTCATTCTTTATGGTAGTTAAATTTTTCGTAAAAGATTTATGCAAATTTTAATGCGCGCATGACTGTATCAGAGCCAATTATGGAACACATATTAGAGTCGTGGTACCGTGCCACCAACGAGAGTACTTCTTAGGATGAAAAGGAATTTCAACACACTACGTACTTGCAGCATGCGATTTCAATTTATACTTATCATTCGTTCTCCCAAGAATGACATGGAGTCATATTTTGGCAAATGCTGGCAAATGGACCTAGACATTGTCAAGACTAATCATATTTGTCACCATGCTTATCAGACCATATTATTTTCACCTTTCTGTCTAATTGTCTTTCAACCTCATTGACAAACACTTCCAAAACATTTATTGTCGAGGTTTTTTATGCAATAAATAAATATAACCATAATGCAAGATATTATCAATAAAGGTAATAAAGTATTTTTCTTCATTAAAGGAAGAAACATCAAAAGGTCCATATGTTTTATCAGTATGTATAATTTCAAGAAGTTGTGTGCTTCTTGTGGTTTTTGGTTTGTTTTCCTTTTATACATTCAAGATCAGTAAAATCCCCATCATGAAGAATTTCATTCTTTACCAATCTTTGTAATCGGTCATTGGATATGTTATTCAAACGTTGATCATTCATTATTGAACTTCGTTTCATACCAACATTATGATGCATGGTTAGAAGAGTTTTAGCAAAGCGATTGTCAAGTTTCAACTTTTATAATCCATCAGAAGGAATACTAGAACCAATAGAAAGATTTTGCTGAAACATTCACTCACAAATATAAAGAAGTATCCCAATGTATCAAGTCAAAATAAAGAAACTAAATTACGAGAAATTGAAGGATGATATAAATCCAAATATTGTCCAGTATCTAAAACTAAACGATAAGTTCCATTGCTACCACTAGATATTTAACTCTGTTTCCCATGAACACGAATTTCTCATTTTGCTTTATGGTTTGGGGGTTGTAAGGAATCTTTGTATGGTATTAGAGATATGAGTAGTACATCTAGAATCAATCCATCAAGTAATACAAGGAACTTCAGCTAAATTAGATACGAAATATACAAAAACATTAGACTTACCCTTTTTTTCAAACCATGCCTTGCATTTCAGTAGTCTTTCTGGAAGTGTCCAAATTTCTTGCAGACGGTGACACTTCTTATTATTCCTTATGTCCTTTTTGTGGATTTGTGAAGAAAACTCATTGATATTTGGTGGTCTTTTTTTTCTCTTTCCCCTCCATTCATTATTTTTACCTTTCTTCCCAACTCATTTACCATTTATAAAATGAGCGGAGTAGGTTCCTTTATGAGCTCCTCGGACCTTAATCCTTATATCCTCCTGAACCAACATTTTCGGAAGTTCGTTCATATTCCATTCATCTTTCAAAGTGTTATAGTTCATTTGAAATAAACCTTATTCAAAAGGCAATGAGTTTATGATAAACGTCACCAATAAGCTCATGCATGATCGAGTACCATCAAATTTCATGATGGTCAGTGTTCCCATTAATGCACCAGCAATTGACTTATCACAAGATTGAGAACAATCTTCCACCAACTTCATAAAGTTCATAGCAATTTCAATTCTTGAGTTAGTAGACTTGATGTTGTTTGCTATCGTTATCCGCATAAACATGAGGCTCAATCCGTTCGATCTTTCCCAAGTCTTATGGAAAACTCATTCTTCAGTGTTGCTTTCATTAGTGAGGGCAACGGGTTTCTCAGCTTGAAAGGCGAGATCAAGGTCCAGACCACCTACGTGAAATTGAACTTGTTCATATCATTCTGGGCAATTAAGCCCATTGAAAGCAAGAACACATGAAGCTTGCGGAATGAAGATAAAAATTAACAGATGCTAGAAAATAGCTCACATATTCAAATAGTCTACCTTTAAACATTAATTATATACATTGAAGTTTTCCTTTGGGTAATCCAACCATGTACAACAACAAACATAATCGATGCTTAATTTTAATTTTACATAATTGGAAATTAGGTAAACTACAATTAGACATGCTTGCTATCTTTGGATATTCTAAACATATTTAATCAAGCATACTAATTAACCATAATTATATTTATGATTATAAAATAACCAATCAATCTTTGGGCGATCCTAAATATTTTATAATCAATATATCTCAACATACCCACGACAAGGAAATATATGTTATATTTTATTTAGTGAACAAGCATTGACATTTGATCATAGGGCCCATAATGGGATGGCGATTTTTAATACACATATATGGAGGTCCATACTCTCACCCCACTTAAAATGGAACTAGCTCATTGAGTTTTATATATATATAGTTTTTCCCTATCTCTTTCACTCTCTGGTTTTGACGAGCACAACAAAGGGAAAAGGGAGATTATTTTTCTCGAAGGAAATTTACTTTTACAGAAACACTAAATACTTCATGGAAAATCAATCATGAGCTATTAGAGGTATGAGTTCTCTTCACTTTATTGAACACATGCTATGATGTATGAGAAGAGGTTTTTTTTACATCTATTGATTATAGATTATTACATAAATTGAAACTAAATCTTCTTAGTTTTTATGGCTGTGACGTTCAATTTCCTATTTTCATTGTGCTATTGGATTTTGTCGATGACTTCTAATTATTCTCTGATTTTGGCTCTCATTTCTCTCTCGCTGAAAAGTCTCATCCCTTTAGACTATGAATTATTTCTTTGGTCTTCAAAGATCTATAAACTTGTACATTCGTGTTTGTGACAGTAACCTTGATTTGTTTTTCTTTTTTTTGGGCTGTGTCGATTAGCTTTATGTTAAGTTTGTATTAGTGTAATAGACATTGATTCTTGTGGGTTTGAAATCTGATTTGTAAAGTGTTGACAGTTCTTGGCCAAAATCTTGACCTGATTTTGGTTCCTTTGTACAATATTATCTCTCTGGAAGGTTGATTGCTGCACTTAGTAGATTGGGCTGGCAGTATAACCCTAGATTAGGCATAGTCAAACTGGGTCAACAATTATTGGTGTTCATGTGTTTCTTTGCCTGCAATTTATCGTTTATACTTGCTGATTTTTATCATTTTTGGGATTTTTTTTTAGATAAATAGATATTTTGTCCATGTGGGTTATATCAATTTGTTGTAATACCTATGGTTCGGAATGACTATGTACCCACCTCTCGTAGGACTAGTCATGATAAATTATCGGGATTTTTATATTGTTCATGCTTCTGCTTAATGACATTATACTAAGATCCATATGGATAACGAATTTGTTGTGTCGGTAAATCATTATTTGGTAGGATGTAAGGTTGACAAAGGTAATAGTTAAGTTCTTGGCACTTGGTGGCCTATTTCTACCATCTCGGTTGTGGGTCATTTTAAGTCTTTATATTTAATTATTTTGCTTTGTAATGCGTAAGAGACTTTTGTGTGTCTTGGGCTCTAGCATAGTGCATAAGAGTTTATTTTGAATAAAACTCTAGCATGGATATAAGATTGCCAAGTGAATATATTTATGGGTGCATGTTTCTCATTATATGCTTAATAATTTTTATTGTATTCTCCTCAACTTATAGCAATGTAGCTCTGTCTCTCTCTTTATCTGCTATTAAGAGTCTAATAGAAACCAATTATGAGGATTGGCACGAGTCTTTCACTATTAATTTGGCTATCATGAATTTGAATTTGGCTTTGAGGGTTGATGCACCTACCAAACCTACTAGTGAAAGTATTGAAGCTGAAAAGACTCTTTATGAGCAGTGGGTACATTCTAATAGGACTTGTCTTATGATCATGAAGTATACTATTGACAAGTCTATCAGGCAAAGCATATCTGATACAGATAATGCCAAAGTATATCTTTAGGCTATTGGGATGAAATTTAATAAGTTTGACAAGGCGAAAAAAGGAACTTTGATGAAACTTCTTACTACCACAAACTATGATGGGGTTGGTGGAGTTAGAGAACACATTATGAGGCTTACTCATTTCTTTAACAAGTTGAAAGGAATTAAAGTTGAGTTAGCAAATAGCTTTCTTGTATGGCAAGTACTTGAATCCTTGCCACCTTAATTTGATGCACTCAAGACTACTTATAATGCTCACAAAGAAGAATGGAACTTGAGGGAATGACTACTATTATAATTCAAGAAGAAGAGATGATGAAAAAAGTCAAGTCTCATGCTGCTTTCATGGTAATTTCTATTAAAGAGAAGAAGAAATTTTTCAGAGGTAATAGCAGCAATTCCCGTAAGATAAAGAAATTTGGAAAACCTCCTCAGCAAGCTATTGTGAGTGTTCCAGATGGACCTAAGAAGGAAGGTTTCAATGGAAAGTGTAACTTCTATCATATTTTTGGGCACAAGAAAGTTGATTGTAGGAAGTTTAAGGCTTGGTTAGATAAGAAAGGTATACATTCACTACTATGTGCCTTCTGATACTTGGTGGCTAGATATTGGTGCAACTATTCACACTACAAATTCCTTACAAGAATTAAAGAACCGTAGAAGACCAATTGATATGGAGTCAGTAGTAAATATGGGCAATGAGGTGAAGTTTAAAGTTGAACATATTGAAACAATCAGACTTATTTAAGCTTCTAAGCATGTTTTGAACTTGTCTGATATTGCTTTTATATCTTCTATCAGAAGAAATCTTATCTCTGTTTCTGTTTGGATAAATGTGAATATGATTTTTATTTTGGAAATGAAAATGCTACAATCTATTATAATTCTGTTGTGGTTGGTACAACTACTTTATATGATGGTCTGTATAAAATTGACTTGTTTTCTATTTTAGATTCTACTTCTTCTAGTACCTCTGTTGTGAATGCTGTAGTTGGTCTAAACGCACTGGATCGAATGAAAACTCTTCCATGTTGTGACATAAAATGTTGGGTCATATTTCTAAAGAAAGAGTGAAAATGTTAATTAAAGATGGCATACTAGTTGACTTGGGTTTTTCTGATTATGAAACTTGTGTTACTTGTATCAAAGGAAAGCTTCCAGCAAAAATCAGAAAACAAAAGATTAGCAGAAGTGTGGAAATTCTGGATTTAATTCATACTAATGTTTGTGGTCCCATTTCACCTACCACTTTGAGAAATTATAGATACTTCATTACCTTTATTTATGATTATTCTCCCTATGGTTACATTGAGCTCATTTGAGAAAACTCATACTCATTGGAAGCTTTTAAAGCTTTCAAGGTTGTCGAGGAACTACTGAAAAATAAGAAAATCAAAGTAGTAAGACCAAATAGAGGAGGTAAGTTTTATAGAAGATATGATGAAACTGATGAAAATCCTGGACCAATTGCTAGTTTTCTCGAGGTATGTGGTATCAAGGCTCAGTACACAATGCCCAGAACTCCTGGACAAAATGATATTTTAGAAAGGAGAAATCGTATTCTTATGGATATGGTGCGGTGTATGCTTAGTCTTTCCATTTTGACTAATTTCTTGTGGGGTGAGGCTTTAAAAACTACTACCTACATTTTGAATTAGGTATCAAGCAAGTCGGTTCCTAAAATCCTTTATGAGTTATGGTCAGGCAAAAGGCCTAATATGCGTCATTTTCGTGTTTGGGGTTGTAAAGCAGAAATAAATTCTTATAATCCTCAGCAGAAGAAACTTGATCCTAAGACCATCACTGGATATTTTGTTTGCTATTGTGTGGGATCAAGAGGCTCTAGATTCTATTGCCCTTCTAATGTTACTAGAATTTTTGAATTTGATTGAGCCATTTTCTTTGGGATGTTAGTGACAGAGGGAGCTTCGCACCACATGAAGTTGTGTTTAGAGAGGGGCGTGTTGTTATACATGTTCAAGTTACTCTTTCATCAATGGTAGCACCACCATTAATAGAGGGAACCAAGATTGTTGCCCAAGACCCTGTTTTGAAACTGAGGTTGATGTTGATATGGAGACTGATGATATTGCTTTGAGGAGATCACAAAGAATTCATAGACCAAGAATTTCTAGTTGATTATATTGTCTATTTGCAGGAGCATGAGTTTGATGTTGATACGTTTCTTGACCCAGTCTCTTTTAAGGAGGCCATTGATATTCCTAAATCTTCATTTTAGATGGATGCTATGCATGATGAGATGGCATTCGAAATGGAGTATGGGACTTAGTTGAACTCCCTTGTGGCTATAGGCCAATTGACTGTAAATGGGTTTTCAAGACCAAGTATAATTCTGGAGGTCATGTAGAAAGATATAAAGTTAGGTTTGTTGCTAAGGGCTTTAATCAAAGAGAATGCATTGATTATAAGGACACTTTTTTGCATGTTTCTACCAATTATTCTTTTCGGATTAATATGGCATTGTCGGCTCATTTTGATCTCGAGTTGCATCAAATAGATGTCAAGACAGCTTTTCTTAATGGACATTTATTTGAGGATGTGTACATGATGCAACTAGATGGTTTCCAAGTAGATGGAAAGGAACACATGGTGTGTAAGCTTGAGAAATCTATTTATGGGCTTAAGCAGGCATCGAGACAATGGTACCTAAAATTTGATGAGATCGTCACCTCTTTTGGTTTCAAAGACAATGTTGTTGATCAATGCATATACTTGAGGGGTCATTGGGAGTAAGTATATATCTCTTGTTCTTTATGTTGATGATATATTACTCGCTACAAATGAGATTGAGCTTTTGTTTGAGACAAAGCCCATGTTGTCATGTCATTTTGATAAGAAGGATCTTGGTATATCCTTTTATGTTTTGGGGATTCAGATTTTTCGTGAGAGATCTTGAGGAGTTCTTGGATTATTTTAGAAAACCTACATTGATCGAGTATTGAGTAGGTTTAATATGCATTCTTGTTCTTCTGGAAACTCGCCTATTGTGAAAGGTGATAAATTCTCTAAGTCTCAATGCCCTAAGGATGATAATGAGATGACTCAAATGCAAACAATTCCCTATTCTTGATTTGTGGGTAGTTTGATGTATGCTCAAGTATGTACACGGCTTGACATTGCTTATGTTGTCGGCATACTTGGGAGATACCTGAATGATCCTGGTTTGGCTCGTTGGAAAGCTGCAAAGAAAATACTTAGTACTTGCAAGACACTAAAGTTCTCATGCTCACATAACGGCAATATGGCATTCTTAATGTAGTTGGGTATTTTGATGCCCACTTTGCAGGTTGTTTAGATGATGGAAGATCTACTTCTGGTTATATTTTTATGATGGCAGAAGGAACTGTTTTTTAGAAAAGTGTCAAACAGACACTTATAGCTTCCTCTACAATTGAGGTGGAGTATGTGGCTTGTTATGAGGCTATATGTCAGGCTATATGGTTGCGAAACTTTATCTTGGGGTTAGGTATTGTGAACACAATTTTGAGGTGATATTTTGTGACAATTCTGCAGCAGTTGCTTTTTCTTGAAACACTAGGAGCTCTTCGCACTCCAATCATATTGATATTAAGTATTTGTTTGTTAGAGAGAAAATAACTGAGTCTTATATTTATATTGAACATATTTCGACAAATATATGTTAGCTAACCCACTAACTAACGGTTTAGCTTCAAAATTATTTCAGGAGCATGTGACTCATTTAGGATTGTTAGAGTCTTATGCTGTATTTAGTTAGTGGGAGTTCTGTAATCATTGCTAGTTTAATATATTATTTATGCTCATATTTTGTTTTGTCCTTTAAATATAGCAATGTTTATATATATTGAGACATTTTGGTTAGTCTCGTGCCTTAGTCATGCACATTTTGGTTAAAACAATGTTTATATATATTGGGATATTTTGGTTAGTCTTATACCTGAGTTACGCGCATTATGGACAAGGCGTATTACCTATAAGAGACAATATGTTTTCAGTCTATGCTTGAGTCTAGCGGTTGTGAGTATATGTTTGGCGTCATATATCCTATCGGTATAGTCATTAAACTAAGTGCTACAGCTGCATTTTGGACAAGACTTATCAATTTAAAGACATTCAATTTTATCTCTAGGGCTTCTTATGGAAACAAGTGTTTATTACTCTTTTGATCTTTTCCATACTGCTTTTGCATCTCATTCGTTTGTGTTACGTGATTTCAAGTATTGGTCTGAATATCCTGATAGTATATCATTCATTTGCTTGAACTTGAAGGCACAATTAGAACAATGCTTTCTTTTTTTTTTAGGATGCTTTTGTGTTTATGTTTTGATTTAATGTAATATTGTACAAGTGAGAGATTGTTATATTTTATTTAGTGGACTAGCAGTGACATTTGGTCATTGGGCCCATAATAGAATGGGCCATTTTTAATACACACATATGGAGACCCATACTCTCACCCCACTCAAAATGGAATTAGCCCATTGAGTTCTATTTATATAAATTTTTGCCCTGTCTCTTTCACTCTCTAGTTTTGACGGGCACAGCAAAAGGAATGGGGCTGAGATTATTTATCTCCATTGAAGGAAATTTACTCTTGTAGGAACCCTAAATATTTCATGAAAAATCAATCATGAGCTATTGGAAGTATGAGTTCCCTTCACTTTGTTAAACACATGCTATGATGTATGAGAAGAGGTTTTTTTACATATATTAATTCTAGATTATTGTGTATATTGAGTGATTAGTGCATTTTTTTGCACTTATTCTTGGCCATATTATTAAGCTTTTGTATCATTTTATTATTGCATTTTACTTAACTTAGGTTATTTTTATCTTATTTCAGTTTTGGACCTGTTTCAAAGCAACTGGAATAGAAAGAAAGATAAATTGTCCAANCTTTGCAGTTGCCAAAAATGCATAATTGATAAGTGCATTTTTGTGCAGTTAGTCAGGGCCATATTACTAAACTTTTGTGTCATTTTATTATTGCATTTTATGTAACTTAGGTTATTTTTATCTTATTTCAGTTTTGGACCTGTTTCAAAGCAACTGGAATAGAAAGAAAGATAAATTGTCCAATTGATGGAAGTTTGGGGACTAATATGCATTTGAGTAAAAGTTAAAGCACTAAAATTGAAATAATTTGATGTGGAGGGTCAAAGTGGAAGAAAGAATGAAGTAAAGGGCTGAAAAAAAAATCGCGAATGTTTTATAACTGGGCAGCCACCCAGTTATATAGGTCGGGCGACCGCCAGACCATCAACATCATCAACAAGAGCCATTTTTTAAGCCGGGAGGCCGTCTTATTTTATACTGGGCGCCCGCCCAGGCCAAATCGCGGAAAATTTTCTGGTTTCCTTATTTCAATAGAACTCGTATGAAAACAAATTTGGGGTCGCGTATTTAAACCCTAGAGCCGTCCAAAACACAAAAGAAGATATTCATAAGGGTTTTGAGAGAAGAAAAGGGCCAAGAAGGTGAAGAACAACACCACGAAACGAAGATTAAACTCAAGAATTGAATTGGTGATGTCGTTCTTTATTTATTTTTGTATGATTTTCTTCTTTCCACCATATTAGGCAAGGTTAATTCTGCATTAGGAGAATGATGAATTATGTAATATGATTTTTATTTCTTAGTTTTACGTTCTTGACAATAAAAACACGTTTTGGGACGTTTGAATGGTTTATATGAATTTATTTTCTCCATAATTATTGTAAAAAACACGTTTTGAGATGTTTGAATGGTTTATATGAATTTCTGTTCTCCATAATTATTGTATACATAATTGTGTGAGTATTGTGGCTTATTTCATGCATTAGAGAGAAGGGGAATATGTTCGATATATATAAATTGTCATGGGTCCTATAGGGGATAAAAATATACAGCTATATCTTGTGTGAATCTTAAGTGTTCATAAAAACTCATGCATTCTTGTATGTTCCGTCATAAAGATATAGTCGGTCACATATTAGAATTGGTTTGACTTTACTTTAGAGAAACTATTAAATAATTTACGAATACTGATTCTTCAATTTTTCAATCGTGCGTCAAAGTGTAGAATTAAATTTAAGAATATTATTATAAAGGGATTCGTGATCCTAGTACATTCATCATATATTAGAAAAAACTTCAACTTGCATGCGACATAAATCTCATTCAGTTTAGTTAAAGTATTCATAATTTCATTCGCATCATTAATTTAGTTAAAAATTCATCAAAACGAACATTCTCATTCTTGTTATTTCGGTTAAGGTCACAGTAATTAAAATTAGAACTAATCAATCGTTGTGGAACGATACTCAAACTCAAAAAGTCCACTTTATTACTTGTTAACGAACTGTGCACTTACGGTGTGTTTTATTCGAAATATATTTTCATGTAACATGTTTTGGCGTCATTGCCGGGGATTGAATTTAGTTTAATTTTATTTATTTTGAACTAATTCGAACATTTTATTTTGTTTTAGTTAGTTATTTTTTTTAGTAGTTTATCTAAGTGCTACTTTTGATCTTCTTTTAGATCTTGAATGCGAAGGTCGCTTGATGGTGACTTGATTATGGCTGATCTAGAAATCGAACGCACCTTTCATCGTAGGCAAAAAGAAGAACGGTACAAAAAATGGCTAATGCGCAAAATGAACAATTGGTTCAAGTCAATGAAGATGAAATTGTTGATGAGGGAAACATGCTGGTTGGGGATTTCATGACACCGCAAATCATTCGGTATTAATCCAGCATCGTCTACCCTCAGTTTGGGCAGCCTAACTTCCAGTTGAATACCAATGTCATACATCTATTCTGGAATGGATATCAGTTTTATGGCATAACTGAAGAAAACCCACATACACACGTCTTTCGATTCTTGGAGATGTGTCAACACTTCCGATATCAGGGTATCTCAGATGATGCTATTAGACTAAGGTTGTTCCCATACACACTATGTGATAAAGAACTGGAGTGGTTGGATTTTCAACACATGGAACGACCTAACTCAAAAATTCTGCAAAAGTTCTTTCCACCTGCCAAAATTGCAAAATTCAAGCATGACATATCAATTTTCCGTCAAGGTGAATCAGAATCTTTTGATGAAGTTTGGAATCAGTTCAAGAACATGATAAGGAAGTGTCCTCATCACGGCATTAGGAAAGGACTCCAGATCCAATATTTTTATGCGGGATTACTTCCATCATTCAAAAGCATGGTGGATTCTTTGTTGAATGGTTCATCATCAACAAGAACCATTTATGACGCATTGAAACTATTCGAGAAAGTCGCAACTACTTCAGCAATGTGGGCTTCTGAATGGGTGGCTCAAAGGAAAACACCAAGTGTACGCGAGGTGGGTGATTAATCAGCCTTGTCTTCGAAAATAAACTGGTTATTCCATAAGGTTGAGAGCATATCACAAACAGCTAACGTAGCACAAGCTAAAAAGCCAAACTGTGAGGAGTGTAGAGCAAATCACACAAATGGGATTGCCCAATTCTGGCACAAGGTACGGAACACGTGGATTTTGCTCAATGGGGACAACATCAACAGACTAATCCACATTCAGATACTTACTACCCAAGTTAGAGGAAACACCCGAATTTCTCTTGGGCTAATCAAAATCAGAATAAACCACATGATCAATTTCAGGAACATGAGAAGAAATTTCAACTGGAAGAGATGTTCGGAAAATTTATGGAAAAAAAAAATCAATACATGGAGGCTAATAATCTGTTCTTGAGAAAAGCATAAACAACTCTCCGAGGTCAGAATGTTACTATTAAAAACCTAGAGACTCAAGTTGGGCAGATGGCACTTTCTATGACAAGTAGAGTACCAGGTACCCTGTCAAGCAATACTGAGACTAATCTCAAAGACTAGGTAATGGTCATAAGTATGGTGGAAAATGAAATAATTGAGGACCCATTTGTGAAAGCAATCACCACCAAGAGTGGGGTGCAATTACTGGAAATACATGTAAAGAGTGAGTGTAAGGAAACAGGACTTTATTCGAAAGAGGAGCGAGTGGAACAGATGATAGAGGCATTTACTAAATAGAGTTCTCATACACAACCTGTTAAGCAGTTCATATCAATCCTTACGATCCTCATATTCCATTCCCACAAAGGTTGAAGAGGTACAAGCTAGACAAACATTTTGAGAAGTTTTTGGATATGCTAAAGAAACTCTACATTAATATCCAATTCATAGGCGCAATACGAAAAATTACAAGCTATACAAATTTTTTTAAATACATGACATCAAAGAAGAAAAAACTTCCAGAATTTGAAACAATGGCATTGACAGAGGAGAGCAGTGCAAGATTACAAAAGAAACTGCCTCCCAAGCTCAAGAATCCAGAGAGTTTCATATTACCTATTTCAATTGGAGAAGCTGGTACTTTTAATGCTTTATGTGATACAAGTGCAAGTATTAACTTAATGCCTTTACATATATATAGGAAATCGGGATTGGGAGAAGCAAAAGAAAAAACAATGTTATTGCAGCTGGCTAATAGAAGCATCACATATCCAAACACTCAAAACCTTGCCCCCGATCAAGCACNGAAGCTGGTACTTTTAATGCTTTATGTGATACAAGTGCAAGTATTAACTTAATGCCTTTACATATATATAGGAAATCGGGATTGGGAGAAGCAAAAGAAAAAACAATGTTATTGCAGCTGGCTAATAGAAGCATCACATATCCAAACACTCAAAACCTTGCCCCCGATCAAGCACTCGTAAATCCCCAAAGTTTTGCCCCGAGCAAGCACCCAAAGTCTTACCTCGTACAAGCACCTCAAAACCTTGTCCCGTACAAGCACTTCAAAGCCTTGCCCCATGAGCAAGCACCCAAAGTCTTGCTCCTTACAAGCACCTCAAAGCCTTATCTACAAGCAAGCATTCAAAGTCTTGCCTCTTACAAGCATTTCAAAGTCTTGTCCACGAGCAAGCACCCAAATTTTTACCCTGTGCAAACACCTTAAAGCCTTGTCTACAAGTAAGTGTTCAAAGTCTTGCCCGAGTGCCTTGTCCACGAGCAAACATCCAAAACCTTGTCCCGTGCAAGCATCCCAAAACCTTGTCTATAAGCAACCACTTAAAAGCCTTGCCCCATGAGCAAGCACTCAAAGCATTGCCCACGAGCAAGTAATCAAAGGCTTGTCTCGTGCAAGCATTCTCGCAAATACTTCGTACATTGGAGCAAAACTTAGTCCAAAAAATTGTTAAGTAAAAAGATCGATCTTATAAGCCTTAAGTTTTCTTTCCTAAATCTATGTACTCGGGGGCCTATTAACATATCCTTCATTGGACCTCAAACAGTCAACACTCTACTCAAGCAATCTGCATCTCATCTTCGAACCTCGAGCATTCTCAGCAAAACTCTCAAGTCCCAAACATGGATGCACAGGGGCCACTGATATGGTATTTTTATTTTATCAACTCCGAACAACAATGCCTGAGATTGTTTCCTGTCATCTTGGGATTTTTCCATGGTGACCTCCTCGGGGTTAATTGTCGCATGTGATGACTCCACGTCATCTACGATTTTTACCTTTGTCCCATTCTCTGTCTCAAAAGACATATTCTATTAGGACTCTACTTCCATCTTTAAACTTATGCAACTCCAGTAATATTAAATCCTAACTAGCTTATAACTCCTACTTACATTAGAATACTCAGTCTTTTAAATCTCTTAAACATATAAGACTTCAAATATCCTAATCATATTAAGAGTGTGCTACTTACCTCTATAAATATAGGTACCAAAGATTGCGTTTGTGATCATCATCAATCATCTAGTTCGGGAATCAACATGTGACGATTTTTGGTAACATCAAAGCCCATTAAAAGATCTTTCCAGATTAGTTGTGAACTGGGTAATGGCTGCAGCAGTTCAGCTGGTCTCGTTGATAAATTCTTACTCTGTTGGCGGAGAGGGCACTCCTCCACGAGCCTCTTAACATCCATTTCCATGTCTACCCAATAAAGATCACTTGTGAGCCTTTTCTAAGTCCGGGAAACCTAGAATGTCCTCACACTATACTGTTGTGGAACTCTTGTAATCATGTTGCAATAAGGGAGGAAGACTTCGGTATTACCAATCGACCTTTAAACAGCAACATGCCCTACTCTAGTGAGTATTGAGGATGACAATCTGGATCGTCATGCCACTCCTTTTTTAGTTTAGAAAGCTAGGGATTAGCTTTTACTTGATTAGTCACAACTTGTACGTTCGAAACGAAGGGAAATGTGAGGCTGCAAGTTCTATAGGTGATCCTATCCGAGAAAGAGCATCTGCTACCTTATTTTCCAACTCCAGCTGGTATTGTATTTCAAAATCATATCCCATCAGTCTAGTAACCCACTTCTAGAACTCTCCTTGAACTATCCATTGCTCTAAAAGGAATTTCAAACTCCGCTAATCAAAATGCACTATGAAATGCCTCCCCAAGAGATAATGTCCCTATTTCTAGATGGCCAAAACGATTGCCATTAGTTTACTTCCATAAATGGACTTTAGGTAAGATTTAGCTTATAGAACCTGACTAAAATAAGCAATAGGATTCTATTTCTACATTAATACCGTCTCAAGTCCATAACTTGATGAGTTTGACTCTATTACAAAAGACTGGGAGAAGTCGGGTAATGCTAAAACTGGTAATGTAGACATAGCTTCCTTTCATTTGTGGAATGCAACCTTAACCTCTGGGGTCTAGCCAAATGAATCCTTCTTGAGTTGCTGTATAAGATGCCAAGATAATGCTCCATACTCGGATACAAAGCGACGGTAGTATCCTATCAAACCCAAAAATCCACTCAACTCTCGGAGATTTTTAGGGATGGGCCACTGACCATGGTTGAAATTTTACTGGGATAAGCTGCAAACCCCTTATTTTGAAACACAATGCCCCAAGTACTCAACTTATGGCCGTACGAAGATACATTTTTTCTCGTTTGCATAAAGTTGACACAAGGATGGTGCGATGAAAACTAACTCAAGATATTTCTCGTGGGATGACTAGTTCTCACTATAAACCAAAATGTCGTCAAAGAAGACCAAAATGAACTCCCTTAGGTGGTCTCGAAACACCAGGTACATCAACGATTGGGACGTAGCATGGCTTTTGTTATGCCGAAAAGCATCACCAAAAATTCGTAATGACCCTTGTGAGATCGGAATGATGTTTTATATACTACTTTCTTACGCCCCATATCTGATGGTATCCAGACTTTAAGTCTAGCTTTAAGAAAATGTTGAAAGACGAAGCAGCACAAGTTGAGCAATGGAGAAATGATCTGGCATCTGACTTATCAATCCAAGCTACATCAACACCCATTGGTAATTGTACAATAGAAGAGCCTAGAAGACTGCATGATCAATGATCTGTTTTGCATTGTACATGGATTCTGTTATAGGAGAGAATATTCTCTCTGAAATGATTTTTTAGTAACTGAATTTCTTTATCCCAGCTCTCGTGTGAAGTATGTATATAATGTAATCTGAATTGTATACAATAATGAGAAGCAGATTTACAGTCATTTTTGTTTTATAATTTTCTTCTATCTCAAAATTCACAAAAAATGGAAGCCCCGTGGAGCTCATCGAACAACTCATCAATAACTGGGATAGGGAACTTGTCCGGAAACATGACCTTATTCAAAGCCTTGTAGTTAACGCAAAACCACCAACTCCCCATCTTTCTTTTTGACCAACAGCACCGGGCTAGAGAAAGGACTGGTAAGTGGTTGAACAATTACGGCCGTAACATTTCTCGCACTAGTCTTTCGATTTCATTTTTTTGGATGTGTGGATACCTATAAGGCCTTACTCCTACAGGATCATCCCATTTATGTAATCGAATGGCATGGTCAATCTCTC
>CAIGRP010048542.1:0-28810 GCA_903798385.1 Fraxinus cuspidata
GCTTCTAAAGGTTTGCTTACCTGACATATAAGCACATATAATCCCCAAGGAAGCGATAAAGGCCCACCGAGCTGACAGTAACAAACAGGAAACCTTTAGCAATATAATCGTTTCTGAACAAGTAAATCGAAGGAAGGTGAATCCTTAACAGGGAAGTTCAAATCAAAGCATTTGGCAAAGTGCCCAGCAACGATAGTATTGACATTTGGAACCCATCCACCCCAACCCCCTAAAAAATAAAGCAAACCTATCCTCCATAAAAAGAAAAGATAGAATGAAAGAAAAAGGCACCCACCAGAAATGAAAAAGGGAGGAAGAAAGGGTAGTAATGGAAGCTTTAGTAGTAGAAGAGATATCTTTCAATATATTCTGTTCTTATCTACCACAACCATAAAACCATATATTTAATATTGAAGATATACTAAAATGAAAAATGAACTTCAAAAAAGATGGACCAATTGAAGACTAATCATACCACTCCTAATCCCAGCAATGTGTAAGTGGCCAAACCAGAAGCAATCAAGGCACTTTTTCCAAATGCTCCCTGTTGAAGAATATGAGAAATAATAGTTCTTAACCTCATCATGGTTTGAGTGTACACAATTGGTTCCTAATAAAATTAAAAATGCACATAAATACCCTAGCACCTGCAAAGCTAAAAAAATGAAACTAAAACATAATTGAAGAGCTATCTGATCAATATGTTTGACGGTGTGCAGAAAGCTACTCGGCGCTTAATGGCAATATTTAAAGCTTTCAATAATTTATCGAAGTTTCACTTTGGCTGAAGCAGTTCTCATTTACAAACAGCTGTTTTCAAGAAGTTCAAAATAGTGTAGCAATTCCAAGCTAAAGAATGAAAAAACGATGTAGACCATATCATATGATCCAATTCGATCAACAATGGAACTATAGATTCAATGGTGAGCGGGATGAAAGTAGGGCCATAAGTAGGATATCAAGATGTTACGATTTCATAAGGACCCAACTTTAGGCCAAATGAGTACAGAATCACATCTACGATTGTAGGATTTTACAACCTTTTGGGCAAACCTGTTTGAGGGCTAAATCATCCTTTCTTTTTCTCAATTTTAAGTGGTTGTTCTGGTCCACACATTTATATAGGAAAAAAGAATATTAGCAGCTCAACACCTTTTTGGTACATAAAATATGGAAAATGATTTCTATTTCCACATTGCAGAGCATTGAACAGATATTTCTACCAGTTGTAGTTGAACTAGTTTCATATTTAGACTTGCCTATGATTTATTTTCGGTTTAGTGTTTACAATTTTGAGGTTGCCCCCACATCTTTAAGTTTAACGAGTGTGAGAGGTCCAATCTACATCATGCATCTCGAGAAGACATAACAGTAATACTACCTGCATAGCTCTTCCACCATCGAGGCATCCAATAGGGAGCATATTAAAAGCTGTCGTCGTTAACCCACACCTGCAAGCAAAGAGCTTATCAGTAAGCATATTGACATTGAAAAGACATAACAATGCTAGTCCCACAATGATACTTCACCAGCCAGCAATAACAAGGGGATGGATTGAAACTGTTGCTGCGTGCATTGCCCTGTGAATGTACATAACAAAGAATCAAATGGCTTCCATTAAAGGATTGAAAAAAAATTAAGTATGAGATGATTTCAATGAATAATCACGTCGGTTTAAAAGCTAGACAGGACAATCATATTCATATGTACTATGTACATATAGACAACAAACTTAAATAACAAATCTTTTTGTTCTAAAATGGAACGTGACTTCCAAATTCGAAGGAACACAGAGGGGATGACTAGGATATCTACAGCATATGACCAAAATGATAAATGAGGTTATAAATCCTGAACAGCTTTTGGTTTTATGGAAATGTCTTAGCAGAGATAAATTACAAAGGCAACTAGAGAACACTTACGTATAACCAAGAGCAGCCCGACTAGCAAGTCCAAGAAGCAAAGAGCCTTGAAAAAGCAAACTAGGAACCTGCACTAAATCTCCTGCCACGGCTGGATTTGATGAAAGTAGTAGGCCAATGCTGAACATAGATAAAGACAATGCAGCGCCTGCAAATGGTCCGGACAAAGAAATATCTACTTTTGTTTTTCGATCAGGCAGAATGGACTTGAACTACAAAGGGAGGCAAAGGGGGGAAAAATGTAGAGAACAGTGTCAATGACTGATGAATAGTAAAACACAGATGCTATATAAATTGCAGTGTAAAATGTGTTAGAAAACTTAATTAGGCAAAAAGGAAAAGAACACGAATGAATGAGCAGTTGTACCTGGAACGAAAAAATTATATTTAAGGATTTATAATGTTCTAGAAATGAGTACAGAGGGAAACCATGACAAGACAACTGGAATAAAATTAACATTAGTTATGGTGGTTCGGGACGTTATGTGTCTTCATAATACAGGAATAGAACTTTTCAGCTCTTCATATGAAGTTCAGCATAGAGATCATATGAATATGTTTATCCTCACATCTGAACATGGACTAAAGAATACACTCAGAATTCAAGGGATACAATTTTACAGGAGCATCATTCACCTATAAGAATAGCAGAATGTTTCACTAGACAGAGTACCCAAGTGTAATGCAAGGTCATATTTAGTAAAAAGCAGCCAAAAAGGCAACTTTCCTTGCAAAGAAGATAAATGTAAGAGGACTTTGAACTAGTACTGAGAATGCTGATTTCTAAACCAGGGAAATCAAACCTATTTTAAGCTAAGGATTGCAAAATTGTTTAATCCAACCTGTGTTGATGCTGTGTTATTGTTTGACAAACATACTGATTTAGACATCATCGAGGTTGAGATTTATTTTTATTGTTATTAGACTTGTTATTTATATTTTCTATTATTAGGCTTGTAGTAACGGGTTGACCCAAACCCTTAAAGTTAGGTTTTTGCTGCTATTTATTGGATTTTCATTGTAGTTGAATTAATTATTGATTGATTGAGTAAAAATTACATTGGCGGCTGTCAAGTCTTCCCCTATTTCTCCCGTTCTTGCTTCTTCTTCTCTCTGTTGTGCTCCCGTTTCTTCTTCTTCTTCTTTCTTTTTTATTATTGAAATTAACCCCCATTGATTCTACATCACATACAGATGGTGTATGATGAGTTTTTCCCTGGCAAGTAGATAGTTGTCTTGAATTCATTTGCAAGTTTGCAATATGTATCAGGTGAAACCTATGTCAAAAAGGTTTTATCTATTTATTAATGTAAAATTTTCAATCGCCTCCTAGTACTAAACAAAAATAGCATAGGGTGCAAATTCGTGTCCTCCTATAGCAACTAAACAAAAAATAAAAATAAAAATAAGACCATCATATGTCTCTAGCTATCAATATTATCTGTAGAATGATAGAAAGAGAATTCTGACTCTTAAAGCTCTAAAACGATCTTAGGGTTGTGAAATTTCACTCCTTCATGCATCTGTATGTTGCAACCTAAATTGTAGGCTATCATTCCATTTGAGCTGATCCAGAGTATTTGGCAGATAGATAATCAGGCTAGACAAAATAAAATGATAACTAGTTGTGAAGGGCATGTTCTCTTTGCCGTTTTCAAACCGTTTTCTATTTTCGATTTTCCAAAACAGTGAAAACGCGTTCTCTTTCCTATTTTCGAAAACACTTTTTAGAAAATAAGTTTAATTTCAATTTTAAATTGGATTTTGAGATTTTTTTATTTTTCAAAACACTTTTTAAAAATGGCAAAAAGAACATGTTTTCAGCAATCTCAAAATAGACACTCAAAACACAAAACCTAAAATAAATTCAAAACTAAAAATACAAAACTGAAATACGAAGAGAACAGCCCCAAAGATTTCAAGGATTACCAGCTTATATGAGATCATTACTTCTATAAGCCAGATAAAGCAGGGATTCTAATGGAAACAAATAACTGTTTGGGGAAAATAAAAGAAGAAACTCCATGCGTAACTTTGTTTCACCTGAGTAATTGCTCCAAAGCTTCCAAGGGTAATGTTCGGAATAAAGTAAGGAATGCTTAATTTCACGTTCCTTGGAAATGCAGCCAGAAAATGTCCAACTTCCTGCAGTAAATTAACTCCTTCATATAGAATTTATATCAAACGACAAAATATTGGAAAGCACAAAAAATTCTCTCATTTACTCGAAGCAAGCAGTTAATAAATAGATACACGAGCCTTCTTAAATTGAAAGTCTTTACGTGCAAAACAAGAGGTTATATCTGATTGCACGTTTTATACAGCAAACAAGAAGATAACTACAAAAAAATCGAGCCTTCGAGAATAATTTCTGTTATCTGACATGGTTTTATCTTAAAAGATGTTCAATTAGCTAGCACAAAAGGAAATCCACTCACGTGAAACAGCTGAACCCCCAAGACACCATAGGCAAGGGGCAAAGCAGAGTCCACAAATGGTACTAGAAGCTGCATATCTGGTGGTTCAATGGCATTTGGATCTGTGAAGTATTTAACCACCTCTGGAGGAAGTCTATTTATCTGCTTAGTGAAAAATTATAAACTCACTCAGGTAGTTCGCAATAGAAATATCTTTGATGACCGGTAATTATATAAACCAAGTTTACACATGGCATCAACAGATAAATATCTAGGGGCTAATAAGAATACCTGAGATGCTATTCCTAGCTCCACTGAGGAACCAATGGTAAGAAGAAACAACAGAAGAGCAATCACATACTGCCAAAGAGTTGTTGGAGTTGGTTCTGAGACCTCTTTCCGTAGCATACCAAAGCTGACACGAGGACCACCACGTGGATCTGGTCCTTCAGCATTTGGTTCCTCCACCATGAACAGGTTGTACTTATCTCCCATTATTTCAGCTAGCTGAGTTTGAAGTTTGGCAAAAACATCCTCCCTCTTTCCCCTAAGATTGCCAAGGAAAAGAATGCCCTCTCCTAGATCCCCAAACGGCTCCTCTTTGGTTACCCAAAAGGTAGAATAGCCAAAAAGCTTTTCCTTAATAGCCTTTACATCAGCAGGATCAACCTTTTCAGGCCCTAGAAGTTCTATCAATTTAAAAGAGTCTACTTGGAAATTATTATAAGATGATCCAATAGAAGTTATAGTCGGCGTCTGAGAACACAAAAAAATAAAAAAAAACATTAATCGATCAGAGCCATCATTTGATCTTCCAATTTCTGACAAAGTACATGCAAGTAATTGTTTTTCAATATAACTATCATTCAGGTCAATTCAGTCCAATAAAATTCATTGACTGTTAGCCCTAGAAGTTCCATAAATTTAAAAGAGTCCACATGGAAATTGTAAGATGATCCAATAGGAGATATAATCGGCATATGAGAAAACAAAATATTAATTGATCAAAGCCATCATTTTATCTTCAAATTTCAGGCGAAGTAAATGCAAGTAAACGTTTTATCAATTTAACTATCATTCATGTCAATTCGTCCAATAAATCCAGTGATTAGCTCCAGAATTTCCATCAGTTTAAAAGTGAAAAAGTCTACTTGGAAATTATTAAAGCATCTCTAATGAAACCATGGATTGCTAAAAAAATTTCATGTTAGCAAAATGAGCAAACTGACGTGGCAAAGGAAAATGAAATAAATAAATAAATAATCTAGAACTCCATCTAAATTTAATAATTTTGTTAGAAATGCTGACTCGGTAGAATTTTCATTTCCTTTGTAGATTTAGAAGTGATTTTGTTTTTATTTTAAGAAAATAAAAGATAGTATTATTGCGTTGTAGGAGGATCCATTGGAGACTAATTTTCAACATAAGTATCTATTCATTAGATATCAATGTCACGTAGACCGAAAGTCTTTCAACTTATATGCCACCTATAGCAATCCGTATAATGCATTGAAGATGCTCTAATAAGATGATCAAACAGAAGGTATAGTATATTAATCGAGCAAAGTCATCATTTTATCTTCAAATTTCTGACGAAGTAAATGCAAGTGATCGTTTTTTATTATACTAACATTCACGTCAATTCTTCCAGTAAAACCCAGTGACTATGGCAACAATAACAAATAAAGGGGAAACTCATCTAGAGTGTTTCACATTTAAATCCTCTTTCTTCAATTTCTAGTTTTCGAAGTTAACACCTCCTGGATCAAGACTCAACTAACGAAGCACCATAAACACTCGCCATTTTTAGACTACACCGTGTGCTCAAATACCTCCCTCCCATCATAATCGTGTAATTTTTCGCTACTCAGTTTCCCACTCTTTCAGAAAACCAACAAAGCACACAAGGACAGTAGTATGTTTGTACAATACCCCTTACAGTTTGTACCTTATAGCAATTAGCAAAAATTACATTTCTAATCCTTCCCAAATCAGCATAATCAAAAGGGAAATAAGAAATCAAAAACAATACAGGAACGGGAAAAAAAAATGAAAATCTCACCCGGTTCGATATAGAAGTTGGAGAATTATCAGAATTATCATCGGGCTTCTCATCAGCTGAGCTCATCGTCGCCAAATTTGAATTGTCTCTATTTTCTTCTTCACTATTGGTAGTATTATTTTCATTCCTGGTATTATTCTTATCGTTATGACATGAACTTACAATTAAATTTAACCTGCTGCAATTCCCTTTAGAAATCATTCGCCGCCTCTTCGATAGTAATGCTCCACAAAAACAAAAATTGGCGTTAATATTTTTGACTTTCACTCTGAAATTAAACCTGTTCGGAGGGGTCAATCTAAAGCTACAGCTGGTTAGTGTTGCCATTTAATTCAAATTATTTGGCTTCTATTATGTGTGCATATATAGTGTAAGTATATCCGCCAGGTTTTCTTCAGATTTTGAAGGTCTAGGTTTTCGGTGTCAAGTTTAGGGTGGAGCGTGGGAAGAGAGATTTCTGTGGGCACATTATCATATCCTCTTCTAGCATTTCAAAAATATCTCTAATATTCCATTTCTGTTAATTACATAGATTTTACAAAAACGTGAATAAAAAAATATGATTTCTTTAGTATTTTAAAAAGCTCGCCTTCTATTAATTACATAGATTTTACAAAAACATGAATAAAAAAATTTTTGTTAGGTTTAGAATATGTAGTGTTTTAAAAAGCTCGTCTAACGGAAAAAATTCATTAATAAGACGTTAAGTATGACCTATTTTAAATTTAAGAAATGAGGTTTACTTTTTCAAAATCAGATATTGATTTAAATTTTTATTTATTAAATAATTAATTAAAAATATTTTATTTATTAAATATAATAGAACACAATATTATATAATTTATGCTCACGGTTATGTATTAGTCACAATTATAAACGTTACAATCACAAACAACGAATTTTGTAGGTCACGATTTATTTCTCGATCACAAATTAAATAAATAATTTAACAAATCAAAATTTTTATGAGTGTCACAAAAAATCAAATTAATTGGTCACAAATTATTTTTAGGTTACACACTATCAAATTATTTGTCACAGCTTAATAAATTTTTAGGTCACACATTATTTATTTCTCACAATTTATTTATTTCATTTGTCATGTATCGTTTATTAGTCACACACACACCAATCAATTTCTTGATCACAATCAACAAAACAATATGTGACTACCACCTCACCACTGCCTCAAGTAGCACCACTGCAACGACGATGATGACAGCCTACACCACCCCCAAATACCACCACGACAGCTGTCAGTATCAACCACCACCACCACCACTTCTACTATCTCCTCAAATCTATTAATGTCACCATCACCACCACTGTGATCACCACCTACACTCTCCACCACCATAAACTACCATCTCCACCAAACTAAACCACACCACCACCACCAACCAAAAAATTCCCAAACTTATCATCGTCGTCGTCGCCGCCACGACCATCACCAACACTACCACCACAAGCACTGCTTATTCACAACAACAGCAACCACAGCCACCGCCACCACAATCTCCATCACGATCACCACCATAATTATCATCTCCTCTATCTTCATCTCCACTACATCGCAACCACCAACCCCATTAAAAAGTCCACAAACTGTCGCTGCCATCACGATCTTTACAAATCACAATATAGACCAACCACTCCACAACCCTCCACCACCGATTGAAAACACACCTAAAAAACCTACACCAGATCGCGACGCTACAGATCTTGACCACAACGTGCAGCGGAGTTAAATCGACAAAGGAGCAAAAGACAAGAGTCAGCAGGCTAAACCAGTGATGATCTCACCTACGGCTGCGTGACAACTCTCACATGATTTCACACGGGAAGTAACACCACCCATAGTCGTTCATCACTCGCGTCGCTCTATGAGCGGCACTCGTCATCGCTCAATCGCAGTGTATAGAAAGATGATATTTGGAGAGAGAAAAGTGAGGTTATAGAGAGAGAAAAGTGAGATTAGAAAATAATTAGGGTTTGATATGTTGGTTGATAGTGAGGTGAATATGTAAAATAATTTTTATAATAATATTATTAATATTTACAATTTTAATTATATATGATTTTTTTAAAGAAAAACTTATAACTCTTAAATATGAATTGAGATCTTGAAAACACTTAATTCATATAATTTCCACTCTAGAATATTTAGTGTTTTAAAAAACTTGTTTAAGCTACGCCTAAATATAAAGAGTCTCGCTTCGCTTTTAGACCTTTTTTTTTTTTCAATTTCTAGATGGCTGGATTTTTTTTTCCATTATTTCGTCTTCCCTAGACGCTCTTTATTGATTTTTTTTTTATTTTTTTAAAAATTCTTTTATTTGATTTTAGTTTATTATTTAAAAAAAAACTCTTTATTTGACTTTAATTTCAAGTTTTTAAAAAACTTTATATGTACAAAAGTCAAAAATGACTTTATCCAATGAAAACTTATATAAAATTTAAGATAAGATGTTATCTACATTATGTAATTATTATTTTGGGACTCATTATTTTGTAAAAGAAGTTAATACCTATAAGAGCATAAAAATATAAAATATTTTATGATAAGGAATATTTATTGGTAACTTACTTATTATAATTAATAATAAAGATTTTCATTTGAGTTTATTTGTAAAAGTTGATAACTGGATTTAATTGTTGGATTCTATATCGATAATGGCTGAAAATTAAGTTTTACTCTTTTATTCTGAAATTCATTTTTAATCACACATTCTCTCGTAATAAAATATTTTTCAAGTAAATCCAAATTTTCCTTACTTTAACTAAACATTCACCAAAATATCACTATTCCAAAACTCATTTTCCGAAAAAAAAAAACATTTTAATGGTTATCAAAAAAGGGCTAAATTGACCAATATAATTCGGTTCCATGGCAAAGTAACAAGTTCTTGAATCTCGATAAATTTTCCCACCCTCGCGCGGAGGGTTAACAGACCCAAAGGGAGCAATTTTTCGGTTCAATTTATCTACTTTTCCAAATATCGACTTTGGTCCAATAACAATTTTTAAAAATGTTGTTCAAATCAACACTCAATTTCACTATAAACACCCAAAATATCAAAATCGATGCCCTATGTTCCCATTTCTAATCGTTCAATCAAATTATTAAATAGAAAATGTTTGTTGTACATCATGATTGACAATTTTTCCTTTTTTTACAGATTAACGAGGTAGCAATTAATTAAATTAAAATTATCAAAATCTATTCACCACTTAAACAATTATTCTAATCTAATGTGGGTTAGTGACAAAAAGAAAATGATTTTTTTTATTTAATTGGTGAGATTTTAATTCGATCAGATATCGTATTATCATTTGTTGGTAAATAAATTTATAAATTGTAAGTTATATGTAACACAACTGTTATTAAATTTCTTACCATCTCCAAAAATACTAAAATTGACAGAGGCACTCCCCAGACTTCCGTAGGTAACCCCATTTACAACCATTTTGACACTCATAGCTCACAAAATTTATATGGCATTTATATTTCATCGAGTCCACAGTCCCACATAAAAATAACAGTATAAGTATAAGAAAAATACTTGTCGTACATCATTATATACATAATGATGAGGTGTCAAAAAGATATATATATTAGTTGATGAGATTTTAACTCAATCAAATTTCGCATCATTTTCTAGTAAACAAATTTGTAAATTGTGATATACATGCAACACAATTGATATGAATAATTTATCAATCGATAAACATAAAAATGTAAAATATCTTAAACGAGAAAGATATTATTTTCGATAATACTTAAAAAACTAAAAATAAAATAAGAATAATCTTCTATCTATTTTCAACTTTCTATTTATGGCGATTGAAAATGAAGGTTCCTTTTAGAAATGAAGACTCAACTACCTACTCGAGTTCTTGGTAATTTTTCCACCCCTTAGAAGTGTTCCATTTGGTTTTGGAGAACACTTTCTTGAAAAATATCAGCCATGTTTGATTTGCATTTCAACTTTGAATTTATTTTCATTTTTTCAATTTAAAGATATGTTTTAAAATTGTAGAAATCTAGTTTGGTTTGTCATTTGGAAAAGCTATTTCTCAAAATAAAGAATTGAAAAACATGTTAGGTTTAATAATTTTAAAAATTAATTTATGACATTTTATTCAATAAATTGATTATTTAGTAGAATAGAACAATTTTATACTAATATATTATCAAATGATTACGATGTTCATGAGTCCTCCTATCACGAAACACTGTACACGCCTCTCGAGGTGAGAATGACATGATGTCACCACCATTCAACGAACAGAGTGAACTTGTAGCTTGAGTTATAGCAGCATGAGAACTATTCAGCTGATGACCATCGCTCGATATTTCTTGTTGCTAACTTGTGTAGAATTTTCATAACTTCATCCTCATTGCTCACCAGTGGTAAAACATCGCACTCTAAGCATTTTTCAGAATCGAAAGAATGATCTGATTATGCAGCGAAATATTCTATAGCCCGAGAATCCTAAGACAAAGCTTATTAAACTCAACTTTGCTCAGCTTCACCCAAGAACCTATTCGAAGTAATAAAAATATTGCTTAGACTCCTCCAGCCCGAGTTTCCTCACTATTTGAGCTCTCAACTTGGTCAGACTGATCCGCAAATGATGTTGTGGTGGTAGCATCTTTGTCTAACCCTCTCTTCAACACACAAAATGCATACAATACAATATAAACACACTACACTACGCCACAATCAGGAACGGATTTTTGGGATCGAGCTACAAATCGGACTAATATGTAAAAAAAAAAAAAAATGCATAAATAAATGTTTTTACACTAAAAATTGAAATGGGCAGGCAACTGGACTGGAACGGACTACGGCCCGGTCCAATCCCCCCACATCTGTCAATGACTACAAAGATACAGAACTTTGAACTGAATTAAGGTTTTTCTACTCCATCTCCAAAAATCTAACTTCCAAACTGTTTAGAGATAAAAATCCAATATAGAATAAAGATGAAAATAGAGAACAACTTATAAGGGTTTGGACTATTTTTCTTAATAAAATTGACATTTTTAAGCGGAACCCTAAGTTTTAATATGGCATCAGAGTCCAATAAATTTCAACGAACAATTCGATCCGATTAAAACTAAAAAACGAGCACACGAATTCTAAAATTGATTTGTTCAGACGAGCCTCGTCTTGCGAATGCATGTTAAATGATAAAATTTCATTTCGAATAAAAATGAAAATATAGACCAATTTATAAGGACTTGTGCTGTTAATTTTAACAAGGTTAACTTTTTTAGATGAAATCTCAAATTTTGATGCAAACAACGCTTGATCCCTGTAAAAATAACTCCTAAAATGTAAAATGAAAACCTATATCTAGAACCTCAATTATATTCCTATACTTCTTGGTGGTTTGAGTCCGCGCACACAAATCTCAATTTTTTCATTGAATTAACTCTCCCTCAAATCCAATTTTTAAGCAACTTTCGAACTCTTAAACAATAAACTAAAATAATCATGATTAAAACACCAACAAACCCTTCATTTCACTAATCCAATTTAAACTTGAAGCATCCAATACATATGACTTCATATATAGCAAATAATTAAAGGGCTAACTATAAAAATTTGAGGTTCTATTTTAAAATGTCAATCTTGTTAAGAGGAGTAGTCTAAACCCTTATAAATTTGTCTAGATTTTTATCTTTCTTCGATGTGAGATTTTATCACTTTACATGCTTTCACGAGATTGTGGCTTGTTTGGAGCAAACCAGTTTTGAAATTCATGTACTCATTTTTTTGAATCTTAATCGGATCGAATTGCTCATGAAACTTAATGGATCCGATATCATATTAAGACTTGAAATTCTATATGGTCAACTTTGTTAAGATGAATATCTAAACATTTATAAATTGGTCTATATTTTCATTTTTATTTGATGTGAAATTTTATCCCTTAATACTAACTTTGTTGAAGCTCCTCGAATTCAAATTCAAAGGAAAACAATCATATTTTGGGATTTCAATTACAATTATGCTGGATGTGCAATGTTGTTGACAACATGTCACGTGTCATGTTGTCATTGGATATTTTAAAAAGAATCAATACTTTTTTTGCCACTTACAACATGTCAACAATGTTGTAAAAAAATGGACAAGCAACATTATCCGTTCAATTATATTTGAGGGAAGGCTATACGTACGTTACAAGGGGCCCGGGCCCAGTACGTATAGAACTTTTCATTATATTTTTCGTTTTCACTTGTTTGTGGCAACCCACGTAGCTTCTTTTCATTTGATTTTCTCTTCTTCTTCTTCTTCTTTTCAATTTTTTTTCCATTTTCTTTGTTCTCTCTTTGATCGCACTTTGTATCTCTCTCTCTCACTTTGATATTCCACTCTTTCGTTTTTGTGTCTGATTAAAAAAGAGTGAGGGATTTGATTTTTATTTCTCTTGTTTTGCATATTTAACTTGTTTTGCTTTTTCATTGTTTTATCATAATTTTTTTTAAAAAAAAATTGAGTGTATAAAAAATGAAAGTTGAAAATAATTTGAAAACAACAAATTAAAAAATATTTTTTGAACTTTGAGTTTTTTCAAAAGATCAAAATTAGACCTAATAATTTTCGAACCCCAGTTTTATGCCATTGTTTAATTTTTCTAAAAATCAGATTTTTAGTATATTTTGATACAAGTCGATGAAATATATGATTGAAAAATTGGTGAAAGTTGTGGATTATATAAAATATGTGACTAAAATAAATTATTGATTTTGACTTAAATTTATATTATTATTTTTAATTAAACCAAACAGGCTAAATCGGCTAAGCCAACTCACAAGCCAACGCTTGTGGCTTGGGTAAAAATAAGGAGCCACACGGGTTTGCTCGAGTTCGGGTGGACACCTAAAATGAGGCTCAATTCCAGCTTGGTTAGCTTTGACTTTTCTTGAGCGGTCCAAGCTGACAAATCAAATTGAGATCTCTAAAATCAAAGTCTATTTGAGCCTACGCACAAAATATCAAAATTGGTGCCCTACATTCCTATTTCTAATCACATAATCAAAATATTAAATTCATTATCTTATTCAAAAATTCCAAAATATGTCGAAAAATACTTATTGTACATTACTATTTGCATATGTTTTTTTTACAAATTGATAGTGTGTTAAAAAAGAAAGTGGAGAATTTCTTTTTGTATTTGGTTGATGAGATGACCCAATCAAATTTCGTCCATCATCTGTTAGTAGATAAATCTGTAAATTGTGATATACATGTAGCACAATCGAAATTGGCCAGAACATTCCGACAACACTACAAGAAGTGCCATACCTCGCCATTCTAAAATTCGTGGCTGAAGAATTTTATGTTGTCTTTCTCTTATGTTGAGACTCTCATGCTTGCACTCTCATAGATAGATACGCATTTACTTTTAAGTTTTTGCACATATAAAATCTATTTATATATGCAAGTTGTAGACATTAGTGAACTAGATATCGTGTTATGTTAGGGATAGAGCTAGCATCCGATGAGCCCTTGCAATCGCCTGTGTTTGTTCTACTGATTTTTTTTCTTACGGTTGTTCGTGCTTACTTGAATTCCAAGATCCACAACCGATTACTATTATTATTGAATTTTCAAGAAGCTTTTTGGAGGGAGATGTTAAAGTTTCAAGGTACTCTCGTTTTGTTTTATCTCATTGGTTTGAATATTTTATTTAGAGACATGTACAATTCTTTTGTCATGTGTTTTTTCATTGAAATTTATAACCCTTAAACGGGCTCATAGTTCTCTACCACTTTCCCAAAGTTGAGGTATCGTCTTGTTCGAAAAAAAAAAAATTTGATAGTTAAATCTTGACCCATTTGAATCAAATCGAAATCATGACTCCGCTGCGCAAGCAACATTGATTTGAATCACCCTTTTGCACATTTGGTAATTGTAAACATAAAAATTTTGATAAGTTAATTCCAAGGCTTAACCTCATTTTTTGTTTAAAAAAAAAAATTTTTTTTTTTACTTATAAACTCATTTTCAATCACACATTTCATAAGTTTCACAAATTTATTAACTTTCTAACTACACATTTATCAATTTTTGTTAAAATTTACTAAAAAAACTGATTTTTAGTTAAATATAATAGGGGCTTAATTTTGTATTTTGATTGCGTCTTGGTATTGGGCTCAAGTTTTCTGGCCCGTAGCACGTGCATGCTAATAAATATGGGCCTTAAAAAGTCAAGGTTCTGGATTCTCAGTGGAAGCACTGAGCCTTTTGGACAACAGCCTATGGCTCTTTGCCAGAACTTGTGGCGTCTTGAATTTATTTTGATTTGTAGCTTTATTCATAACATAAAACACTTTTTGCGATCACTATTCTTTTTACTCATCCCAAACTTCTTCTCCCTATCTTAATTAAAAAAATTCAAGTTATAATTGAAACTCTAAAGTAATTAAGAGAGCTAAAATTTCACCTTCTTAGCATNATAACATAAAACACTTTTTGCGATCACTATTCTTTTTACTCATCCCAAACTTCTTCTCCCTATCTTAATTAAAAAAATTCAAGTTATAATTGAAACTCTAAAGTAATTAAGAGAGCTAAAATTTCACCTTCTTAGCATGGATTGAAGAGTGATTCGAAGGTTTAATCATATATATAATGTTATTGAAATTAAGGGCATGTTTGATGTAAATCTTTTTAGAATAATCGTAAAAAGTGATTTTTGGAGAGCATTTAATTAAAATGTAAGGAAAAATTATGAATCTATGTGAAAGAATAAGTGGCTGAAAATGTGTTTAGAAAAAATGAGTTAAATAATTTCTACCACGCTAGGCTAAATTATATTACATATATCTCATCATGGGAAAAAAAAAACAACAATTTTATACAAATGAATTATATATCCAAGAACAATGCAATTTAAAAAAAAAAAAAAATCCATTGTACTTCAACTAATTTTTGTAGCGTTCAATAGTTGCCACTTTACTATCAATAATTTTTGTTTAAGCATTTCCACATGGCCACTAAATCGATTTTAGGTCAACAATTTCGTAAAATCACAATTTTACCTACTTTTGAATTTTTACTAATCTAAGTACATTTTTGCCTTACGAAGATGTTAGTTTTAATTTGAGAGTCACTGTAACATCTCATCACGTGCTATGATATAAAGCGAAAAAATTTATATGTACACAAAATATTCCGAACTTCAAATGTATTATCTGTCGTTATCAATGATAACAAAGATAATAAATTGCTGGAGGACCATCATAATTAACTATTACTTGATTTCAAATACA
Organism: Fraxinus cuspidata; assembly: GCA_903798385.1. Lineage (NCBI taxonomy): Eukaryota > Viridiplantae > Streptophyta > Magnoliopsida > Lamiales > Oleaceae > Fraxinus > Fraxinus cuspidata. The sequence continues at coordinate 15,691 of CAIGRP010048542.1, forward strand.
ACACTTTTCAGTTAGAATTTGGGTTGATAAAAGAACCTACTTGTGGAAATTTTTTACCTTAAATATTGTCCTAACAAGATCCCATAAAATTCAATATTTTTATCTATTCAAAATGCAGTAAACATTTTGTCATTCGTTAAACTAATGATCTAACGTGCAATAATATTGACTTAACGTTGACCAAATAAAAAAAAGAAAAAAAACTTGTGTAAGTTTGAGATGATGATTAGACAATAAATATTCTTAAATGTTTTTAAATATATCTTTAATTGAATAAATTTTCTTAAATGTTCTCCAATTCAATCGTATATTCATGTTATAATAGTGTCAAAGTGTATTTGTAGTCATAAAATATCGTACCCCTATGGATTTTCAATGGACCAACGCTTCTATAATGTCATTATCATTTTGAAACGTCTAGGCCAAAAGAACGAGTACAATGGACCAAATGGCCTCTTAATGGTTAATTGATGAATGAAACACCAATTTAATTCTACATTGCATAGTGTCGTACAAGATGCAGAAAGTGTCAAAAATGACAAGAGTTGCATAGGCACCAAGCGAAGAGGCATTGACATACTTGGTTCTTGTTTACTCTAGCTTAATTCAAGACAAAACGTGCTATGAACCTCCTTGTTTGGTACACTCGAATAATTTCATTTTTCTTTTCAAAATATTAACCAAACAAGAAAAAAAAATATTAGTAAAAAAATGTAGGGGGTGTATTCAATATAGATTTTTAGAAACTTTTTTTTAAGTAAAATGAATTTTGTGGAGTTCATAGACTTTTATCGACCTTTTAGGCTTTTACAGAATCAATGAAAATTTTCATTGAATTCAATACATTTTTATTTAAAGTAGGGCTGAAAATGATCTGGTTCGATTTGATTATAAAGAAAATCGAGCCGATCCAAAATTTTCTGATATTTAGTAAGTGAATCGTCGAATCTAAATTTAATTATGAGTTCGGTTCGATTCGATTACGTACCATAATTATGTTTTTAAAATTTACAATAACACTACATTAATCCAACCGATGACATGTTCAATATAGAAGGAATACTAAAAGAAAAGTGAAAATATTCAGTCCAAAAAATGGTGAAAATAAAGAAAAAGACAGAAAACAAGTTACTGAGAGAAGAAAACTGCAAATGGGCAAGGTCACAATAAACATCTTGAATGCTAATTGTAATTATAATATTTATACATTAAGCATGAGAAATTATTAGAAATGAATGAGATGAAACTTACCTTGATCAAAATGGAGAAATTTCAATTAATATGGCAGTAAAAAGGGTAAGACGAAGAGAGATGCAGCCACCCAGTTTCGATTATTTTAGAAACTGCAGGATGATCGAGAAAATCTTATGTCGTTCAATTTTAATTTTTTGAAATTTGAATTACAAAGCGGGTTTGGGTTGAAAACAGAAAAAAGTATTATGTCCTCAATTAATTAGTTGGCAAATTTATTTTTTAAAAATTAAAATAATTTGACTTACTTAATAAAAATCTAATTTTTTTTTTTTTTTAGAAATTCGGTTCTAGGTCTATAATGGAACCAAACCAAACCCATCCTCATTTTTGACACACATTCGAATATTTAACTTAAGAAGAATTACTCGATTCGATCTCTTTCGAGAGTTTTGTCCAAATTGAAAGACTTTTATATTGTTTATATAGAATTCAATTGACTTCTACAAAGTTTTGTTCTAGAAAAAATCTTGTATATAACTTATTGCACATCCTTATGGATACTTGCATGATTAGGTGATCCACAACACTCAGAAACAAATTTATATTTCTCATGTCAATAAAAATATTTTTAAAAATAATAAAAGTAAGTCACCTAAATTAGTAAAATAAAAAACCAAAATACAAAAAATTATAACATTCCAATACTCTTTGATTCAAAGATTTCTTTAATGTTCAAATTTATTAATATGTTCAAACATGTAGAAAACTTTTAAATTAAACAGACAATCAATATATAAAAATTTAGTTACAAATCAATTTTATATTTATAAAATTTTAATTAAAATTTGATCTTTCTTTATAGAAAAATTGGAAGAAACCATGAAAAAGAAGAGAGTGAAAAATCTCATTAGAATTTTTATTTACAAATTGATTTTTTTTCATAGGAAAAAATAAAGGAGAAATTGTGAAAGAGAAGAGAGGAAAATATTGATTTATTGTATTATGCCTCTAGGATTCTGAATGAAAGATGAAAAAGAAATACCGAAGAAAGAGAGAAATAATATAGATGAAAAGATATTTTTTTGTTGAAGTCTTTAAAAATATCGAGGGTAAATGAAAGATTTTTTTATAAGATTTTGTATCGTTAATTTTTAGTCTACGTCCTACTTAAAAGTTAATACGTAAAGAATTTTATAAAAATGATTAAAAATTATCGATATTTTGATTCCCGACTTCTAAAAATTCTTATAAAAGCCATATGGTACCTGTGTATCCATTTTTACAATCGGATTATATCCAATTTAATAGTTGTTTTCTGAAATTAATATAGAGTCCCTACGTGCCCAAGAATTTTGACAATATACGGGTCAGTAACGTCAGTTGCATCACATCAAATTAATTAACTTTTCATTTTCTTATTGCAATGGACCGACACTGTAAGCCTAATTTGTAGGCCGAAAAGGAGGTTATTAAATCCTAGGAAATGTTGATTAATCAAAAAGGCCTCAAATCATTCACCATGTCTCTCTATGGGGTGGGAGGACTTTGGATTTTCTTGATTAAAACTCAAATTAATTAAGGTTGTAAAAGAGTTAAACCTAAACGTAAACCTAAGTTTGATCGAAAACGAGGTGTACATTTGGATAATATAGAAATAAACAGAATACTTGAGCTTGTGTTCAGCATTCCGTGTGGCGGGCTTTCAAAGTCTGGACATTTAGATCGTTTTCATATTGGGACAATCAGAAGTCCGTGTCCTCAAACTAAAACTTGGGAAATATAAATTCCCATGAATTTTAGGATAAACATTAGAAATACGTGTCTATTTTCCTTAATTACTTTGAATATGTCTTTAAAAGTTAAGATTAACGTGATTTGTCTAATTCAAAACATGTTATATTAGAGCAATGTAAACGTTCAAATGTATACAACTTATCGTTCTATTCGAGCCTGTGATGAATCTAGGTCTCACAAGGCATTCAATTAAACATTTTACTGTTAATTTTATCACATATTTATAGTTAATTTGATAAAACAAAGTGGAGCATAGGATATTTTGTGTGGCTAAAGGCATATCCCAAATTCGGACACACACCAGGGGCCAATGTTACTGTTTACATGGCCACTTGATTGTGTGACACGTGTCATCTAAAGGGATTGGACGCGTGTACTCTTTTAAATTTGCATGAGTGGCCCCTCAGCAAAAAAATGTTAATTTTTGGCAATAAAGATAATAGGTATATATGTATTCATGGGGATCAATACTGTATGAAGTGGCTTTTATATCACATGCATGCCAACGGCCAACCCATTACTATTGTTAGGTACCTTTAATAATAATGTGGAAAGTGATGGGGCACCAAAAATTTTAATAATTAGATTAAATTTTAATTGAATAAAAGGTCATAATCTTTACAAATTATCATTTTTATATTTCAATTTTTTTTATCAACGTATTCTTATTCTCATGTATTCATTGTATTTTTAAATAAGTAAAATAAATAATAATGCAAAATGCGATTAAATATTTGACCCTATTATCATTATGATTGTTGCCCACGTTTTTCGTATTTTCATTTTTTTAAAAATAATTTTCAACTTAGTAAGGACATTCAAGCAACGTTGACAAGGCTTTTGAGAAGGCAAAATTTGTTTTGAAATAAAAAACGGCTTTTGAATATATTTGGATAATTTTGTAGAAAATATTGTATTGGATCAAAGATCTGTTAGAGAAAGTTGACCTAAGGTAACTTACTCAGAAAACTTTTCAACACAAATTAGTAGTAGAAGTCAAAGCACTATCAAACGAGCCTTTAATCTCATGTGAAATAAAAGAGGCGCTTATGTAAAAACGCCAAGCAAAGCCCAAAGCGGCCTAATAAATTTTGTAAAACTCATTTTTTCGTCACCACACTCAATAAATGTCTTTCCTGTAGAGAGGGAAACAATTATAATCACCCAAATATGCGGTGGTGACAAATTATTGATTTTATTTTGTACTCTTAGAATTATATGGTCACAATATTCAATTTATCATTGTTTCAGTCAAAATCTATTAAAAATCCATTTTATTGGCACTCACGATCTTGTAAAATAAATTCAAAAAAATTATAAAAAAAGCGAATTCCTTCAAAAGTCACAAATGTCGAATTGAAATTTTATTCATGCCAATTATCGGGTCTTTAGCATATCCAATAAATTTAGATATAGTTCATTTTTATTGATAAATTGACACGTAAAATTTTCATAAAAATGTTCCCGAAAAATATTAAACCAACTGAGCTATTAAAATGTAAGCAATTTCGTATAATTACTTGATCCAGCATTCAAATTTCCATACCGAAAGGTAAAGAATTCACATGCAATTCCCTCTCAAGTCAGATCAAATGTGAGAAACAAGAAATATTTACTAATATTCAGTAGCAAGACTTCCGTGACACTGTACCATTCAACATCCTCGCATGCTCTTATTGTAAAAATCATTACAACGTTTTCAAGATATGTTTAGTAAAATGAATTGTAAAGAATTAAACAACATTAAGTACGGAAAAATATGATATAACCGAGTACTACTTACCAAATATGGTTTAGTGTGTAAATGTCGAGCATCATCCACAAAAATTAATCATAAGAGTTACTATACAAAGCAGCACGTTAAAAGTGAAAAGAAGAACAATAAGATCGAGAAAGAACAACAAGATCGACATATAGAAATTTAAGTGATTCGACAGTGTGCCTAATGTCCACTTATGTACGGCTCAAATAATCCACTAATTTCGAATATGAAAAGGTTACGTAAAGTTGTTTATATCAAACATTGATCCGGAAAGTATCTTACAATATCGTACCTTATTGTGGGGGCTATGTCCCTGCACCCAACTTATTTATGTCCATGATAGGCCAATGGGATAGTTGATTTCGCTACGTATCTGGTTCTACCGACATGTCACAAAATTTTAATAAAACATTCATTTGAAACTCGTTAAGTATTTGAGGTGATAAGACACGAATATTTGAGACTAATAACTTGCATTTTCAATGGTACATGGTGTGATATGTCTAAGCACATGCATGTTGAGCCCATTGCATAATAAACAGGAGAAGAAATTGTATGGCTATTGACAATTCCAGCATATGATATAGTCCCTTTCAATGGCTATCTATTTATTTCGTGTTTCTTGCACAGTATTAAATAATAGTGAAGAGTATTATTCAAAATTGCAAACCAAAATTGACATTAGAGTATTGCTTTTCATCAATTTAATGGCGAGTCACCATCTCCATTCGTTGGCACAAATCGTTGTGGCTACAATGGCGTGAAACTCGAGATTGATTGGCATCAGAAATGCATAGTAAATGTCAACTATATGCTCTTGTCAGTTGATGCAAACCCTTTATCAATGCCTTTGAATTTTATTTTATTTCATTTTTCTCTCTTCAATTTTACGAAATGTGAAACATAATACACGAATGGGTTTTGCTACATTGCCCCCGTCTCCGGGGGAGCGTGTGGCGCCCATCTATTGGCTGGGGTCTGTCCGGCCCCTGGATGAATAGCAAAATCCATAATCAAATATAATGTTTCGTCTTTATTAGTTTGAACTTTAGAATGAGTTAATTTAATGTAGTCTCACAATTAGAAATCGTGCTAAGATATAAATAAATAAATTTTTCTCTGTGACTACTAGTGCTTAGTGAGAAATCCTTCACCATACAAGTTCTCGGGCAAGGTTTTTGAACAAAACTGGCGAAAATTTGTAAAATTTACAATGAATGAGCGAATGACGGTGAACTTTTAAATGAAGTGGTTTAAGTTTAAACTTGATGAAAATATATTAACAGAAAATTAAAGATGACAAAGATGGATTGATGAAAAGAGCTTCAAAGTCCTGCAGAAAATAAAAGTTACAGTTTTCAAGGAAAGAAGCAATAGAGAGATCCAACTTTTTGGAACCCTAGAACAAGATTTGTTTCAAAGATCGATCCTTTCATTTTGGGATCATATTTTCTTCATAGAAAAAGCTACTGATCATCTAGCAAATTAAGTGCTAATTCAATAGCAAAATGAGCTAGAATATTGGTGAGAGTCCCATAACTTCTTCCACTTCATGATTTGCAGATTCATCCAGCAGCCAATTCTCAAGAAATGACAAAGGAGGATTATTTTCCATTTTTGGCTTCTGCTCTTGCACATCAAATTTAACTTTTTCTTCATCATTTCCACTCATTTCAGAGCCCTTTTGACTGGAATCACAAGATGACTTGTCACATGCTAATCCATTTCTGTTTTGATCAAATGACAAAATGGATTCGTATTCATCACTTGGAATTATTTTATTGCCCTCTTGCTGATCAACCTTCAATCTATAGTAATGAAGTGATTCTGCAGTAGTAGTAGCAGTACCCTCACAACATTTAGCAGTGGGATTGTTTTGAGGATCGATCTTGGGAGATGACATCCATCCTTTGAGTAGTCGGGATATATTCTCCGCGCTTGAGGCATATATCGAATTAGAGTTTTCGGTTAACTTGACCTCGCTTGATGAGTCATGCTGGCTGCTAGTGTCGACGCCTCTTTCGTTATAACTTGTGGACAGAAATCGATAAGTTGTCAGATCGGATGTCAATGGTGTATCCAAACCTGATTGAAATTTCTTGATCTTTTTCTTCAGATGAGTGTTCCAATAGTTTTTGATATCATTATCTGTTCTTTGTGGAAGGTATGAAGCTATAGCTGCCCATCTGTCCAAAAAACAAAACTATTAGACGATGATGAACACCACAAAAGGAATAATACAACTTTTGTAACTTTTCCATCTAAGAGAAGAAGAATTATGCGCCAATTACACAATCAAACTATTAAGGAAATGATCTCAGATGACCGGAAAATATCACGGACAATTGAGCTAGGTTTGAAGATTTTAAACATTACTTGTTTCCCAGTAAGGCTTGAAGATGGATTATCATCCCCTCTTCATGTGGAGTGAAGTTTCCCCTCTTGATTCCAGGTCTCAGGTAATTAGTCCATCTAAGCCTGCAACTCTTGCTGCACCTCAACAAACCTGAACAAGCAAAGAACTTTGATCCATTACAATGTGTAACAAGATCAAAATCACACGCATATAACTCAACTAAACTGTCTTTCTATGCATGAACAAATCTTGATCGGAAAATCTAAAGATCAAAGATTCAAGAGTCGAAGATACCAGTGTTGGTAGGTACTAATCGCCAATTTCCCGGACCATGTTCTTGGATATAGGAAACTAATACTATATCTTCCTCAGGAGTCCATGGTCCTTTCTTGATACCAACTTTATCACAGCAAGGAGGCCTTCCCATTTCTTCCTCTCTGTGTCTATAGTGACAAAACTGTGAAGGGTTTACGAGGTCTTATTCACCTGGCCTGGTTTTAAATACAAGTAAAAAGTCTAAGGTGGATCCCTCCAAATGATAAGGGAAAGTTTAATTATTTCTATCTTCTTCTTTTTCTCTTGAAGGGATCACGTGGAGCTCTTTATGTTTGCTTTCCTCAAACTGAAACTTGCATCCCATGATAATTTTTTTTTGATGGTGTTATTAATTCAGAAACAATAATTTCATATTATAGTCAATATGTTATCAGGCCCCCACCCCTCAATAGCCTACCGCAAATTTTTATTGTTTGCTACAGATGATAGTATAGACTGTTAATGTGGTTTGGTGAAGAGTACACAATCGAGTAGTCGAGCCATTTCAAATGATATTCCCCAACTTTTATAACAATGCCAAAAAGCGTAGAGATTTTTCTACATAGAAAAACTTCGTTATATGCACAAGTCTTGAGTTCGAGTTAGGGATGCAACCTAGCCAAGCCACGGATTGGAGGAAAGATCCTCAACCCTTTTACACTAGTAGCTAGATGTGAGTTTGAATCTCACCTATTATAAAAATTTATGTGCACTGAGAAAACTACTTCAGATCACAATACTTAACAATGCAATACTTGGAAGGTTCATAACGTGGAATCAGACAAGACATTAAAAAAAAAAAAATATTCATATAGACAATCTTAATTAATTTTAAAAAATCTTAAATTGGAAGAGTCGGACCAAGGTCTTTGTTCACTTAACATTTTTAATCTAGTTTCTTCAAAACGTGGAGGAAATCCACGTGCATATATATTAAATTGTTGTAACAATTAGAGGGGAGAGCCACCACACTAATTAACAACCGAAAGGAGAAGCAAATGTAGACAAACATGTCTTTTCTTAAACGGGAGAAGGTTGGAAATGTTTTTTTTTGTTTCATTGCATTCCAATTCACTTGCAAAAGTTACAGATATCAACAAAGCTAGCACACGAATGATATGTAAAAAATTGTTTTAGCCCGGTCAGGTCGTGCTGGGCTTCTTTTAATAGAAAATAAGTGCCAGTTCTATAGCCAGACCATTTTACACCTCCATTCCAACGGAAAGAGAATAAATGAACCTCCTAATTGTTCGAGATCCATTGGAGTCTTGGGTTTTCCATCTTGCACGAACAAAATTCGACACAAAATCATTAGCTATAAGCCTAAAGGCGAAGTCTTTTTTAAAGCCCATTTGATGGAACTTCTACTTCTGTTTTTTGTAAAAGAGCTTCCTGATTAAGCCACTAACCAGCTTGCTTATAAACTCTTTCAACCAGACGAGACACTTCCAAAAAAATTATTGAAATAAAATCCAAAAGCAACTCCATAGCTTAAAAACGGCTTTTGATTTCTCAAAAGCCCCACCAAAGGAGCCATTATTAGTGTGTTATGAAAGAAGTCATTAACTCATAAATCACAATAATATGATCTCCTTTCAGTTGTTCCAACGGATTTGTTTTCTTCAACCGGAACCATAATTTCAGTCACCCTGAGGCTCAAAAGCAAAAACAAAAGAAATAGAAATTAAGCATTGGGCTGTACACGTTTTACCCTCTAGTAATAGTGCCTCTCAGGCTCTCACTTGGAAAGCTAAGCCTCGTGAAATTTTGGGACTTCTGCAAATATAGATATCGATATGTGCCGGCCAGCTAGGCTTAGGACGGCACGACCTACTGGTCCGTTACAAGTTGTGCCGTGAATGGACCCACCTCTACATCCAGGCCGTGGTGAGGTTAACTGTAGAGGCCTGCGACCCATGCCAGCCAGTATTTATTTATAAATTATCCTAATCTTACTAACATCCTTCATGAACACAACCGTGAAAATAAAATACTAACCAGAGTGTCTGAGTTTCTGACATCCTGATACATTGATGAAAATAACTAAAATGAACTGGTTCTGAGTGTGATCCCTGACTGGCGAGAGTTGGTTATAGTCACTAAACTTCAGGAACATTGACCACCCAGTCAGTCATTATACCGTCTAAGTTTAATCTGGACGTCTCTTCTCCGTCGACAAGCATCTTCAAACCAGCTTTTAACTCTGGTATTCCTTCTTCGAGTACAGCACAAATCGGAAAAATAAGAACACCAGGCACCCTTTGTCTTAATTCTTCATACACTTCTTCAGTCCCCACCTCGTCAATTTTGTTTGCCACTACTAATGATGGTCGATTGGACAAACCATCACGATAGGACTCTAATTCCAATATCAAATCTTTTAGTTGTTCCCATGGTGGAATGCCTTTTCTACCATCTATGGCCGCAGCTAAGTCTACCACATAAGCCAAAACTTTAGTGCGTTCTATATGGCGCAAAAAAGCATGTCCAAGGCCACGATTTTCATGAGCTCCTCGTATGAGCCCTGGAATATCTGCCACAGTAATTGAAATATCATCATAATTTAAGTTCCCCAAGTTAGGCCGTAAGGTTGTGAAGGCATAATGACCTACTGTCGGTTTAGCCCTCGATATAGCCCCAAGAAGAGTACTTTTACCAACATTTGGCATACCTACAAGTCCAACATCGGCAATACTCTTCAGTTCTAACAGAAAGACAGCTTCAGAACCAGGCAAACCAATATTAAGTGATGCAAAGTCATCGTCATCAGAAACTTCAACATTTAAGTCGTTATCCTTGTGCATCTTTGAACCTTTGGCAGAACTCACATTGCCCATGCCACCGTTCCCTCCACGGGCAACAATTATTTGTTGGCCAGGCTCTGTCAGCTCCGCAACATTAATTTGTACAAGTTCTGTCTCCTCCGCATCTTCTTCACATTCTGGTCCAGATGCATTACAGTTACCGGCCCAATCCTCCCAGTCGCTACAGCTTTTTTCCTTTGTAAAATCATGAGCTTCATGTTGAATCCTGGATTCATCTTTCGAAGGTGAGAACTGAGTAAAAGCTTTAACAGGTGAAGTACGAGCTGATTCTTTGACGTTTGGTTTATATGAAGTAGCCAAGCCCGCACTAGTACTGTCTATTTTCTCCACCTTCACGATTCTGTCTGTAGAAGGAGATTGTTGAGAATAATCACATGAATCAAAATCAAGTGTACCAGGAATGTCCCAGGGGTCCAAGGATCCAGAAGATTTCTTCTCAACTGAAGAAGGAATTTCACCTTCTAAAAGATGAATTACAGTACCAACAGGAACCGGAACAACCTACCATATACACACATAAACAAGTTTTCAGTCGACATTTTTTTTTTTTTAATTTATAAGCTAGAAACAAATAGGAGCTGAAACCTAACAAGTTGAACTGATATATAAGTATAACCTTATCAGCTCCTCGGCTTCCTATCATATTTTTTGAAGCCCCATTTCCCCCTCTCCTTGCATTCTGGGCCATTTCAGAAGTACAATTAATACAAGCTTTACACAGTGGAAAGCCAATACATAAATGTCCTCATACGCACACTACCAAGGTAGAAGAAGTGTGAAGATGATCATAATGCAATGATGTGGTAACAGGTAACATACAATATGATGTTGCAGACAGCTGAAGTCCCAAACTGCTGCAGAGCATTCTAGGATCACGTCGCCACCTCTTCCACCATTCCCACCTGTGTTAGGCAACAAATCAAAATCAGGAGAGAAATCATGAAAGTTGACAGTAGTAAATTGCCCTCGTTTTGATCCTATATCTTTCTTTATTCAATTTTAATCAAGATGCTATAGGGAAGAGACAAAACTATAACAACTTGTATGTATTACTCCTTGCAGGATTTTAAGCTCGATCTGATATCTAGAAAAAGCAAGAGAAAATTCTTCCTTGTTAGTATCATTTTTCTTTTGTCCATAACTACTCAAGGATAGCACAACTTTGCAATATCAAAAGTTTACATGCTCTTGAACTTAAATTCTACAAGAAAGATGAAAAATGATTGAACTCAATGTGCATCAAATCGAGAATAAATTAGACAAAAGCACTAACACCAAGTGACTACAGAAAAATTGCCAAGTCACTGAAAATCTAAACAGCAGGGAAAATTAAAATAATATCCATCAATTACTTGTCAGTGAAACCCACCATCAGGTCTACCGCGGCGATCATGACGGCTACGACGAAAGCTGCAACAACCATTGCCTCCATCACCTCCTTTAGCCCATAACCTGAACTGGTCTATCATTCTTCGCTCCTGCAACGTAATAGAGGAAATCATAATGCATATTAAAAAAATTCAATAAATTAATTGCATACATGATGTGCATGCACGGGCAGAGGTTGAAGGGAAGAGAGAAAGTGGAAGCTGGGGGGATTACCTGTAATGGTGCTAGTTTTGTTTTCTTGGAAGAAACATCTGAATAAGAACAGGCTTGGAGAAGCCATGGCGATCTTGAGAATTTTGTAAAAGGTTCTAAACAAGGGAGGGATTTCAAACTGCGTAACAACATCTCTGTTCACTTTCTAGTCGCTTGGAAATTCCCATTTCTTTGAACCTCCAAAGACATTGGGATGCTTAGTCACTTGATAGGTGTGATGCTCAAATCAGCCCTCAGTTGATAGGTAAAGTATGAAGAAGACTGGCAGATGTCCCTGATCCTCACAGATCCCTCAATTAAAAATTTTGCTAGTGCTATTGGGTCCTACATTGCGTTAGCAAATCAGAAACTTCCCCCAGTAAATATCACCTCAACAAATAAGAAACTAGTGAACTCACATAACTTCTAAGTAAAATAAGATTTTAAACAACTAGTAAACAGTACTATAAATCAACCCCAAATTGTCATTTCATCTAAATACAACGATTTATGAAAGAAATTAACAACCATTTGACATATCAATTATGATGGGTGTGGTTTTTGTTATTATATGAACTCGCTCACCCAACCCTGAATATAAGCAAGACAAAAATTCACCAATGAGGGTTTCAGTAGCTATGCTTCCTTGCCATAGCAGAGAGACTATCTAAAGAGATAATTTCTGGTCGCGACTCACAGTGCCGGTTATGTGATTTTGGGGCCTGAAGTGATCTACATAAATTAGGTAAGTGTATTTTGGAATCAATTGTTAATTTGTTAACTTAATATTTAAGAGTAAATGAATTAGTTAGATGAACTTATATTCCTCTCCTAATTCTAGTATAGAGAGGTAACAAAGCATCCAGATAACAAGATGGAGCACAATGCTCTATTCAAGTGGTCTTTCCAACTTCTACAACACCCAAACAGAGACTGAGACTTTCTCCCACTTAAATTAATCACAAGCCACTAAGGCAGTGTACACCAACAAAGATTGTTCATTGACATCTTTTCTTCATAACAGTAAAAGTTATGTATCTTTTACCCCTTTATATCCCCTGTCCTCCCCACCTTAAGGAAAGAAAAGGAAAAATAAATTCACTTAAATTAAAATAGAATCAATGTAAATTCCTTCTTTCTTACCCACACAGGGGGTGCCTTCACGTTTGATATCAATTGAAATCTAAATTTAAATTTAAATCAAAACTAACAATTAATTTTGATAACATATTTCATGGAATCCATAACTATTTAACTTTGTTTTATCAAATTTACTAAAAATTTGATCTTAAT
>CAIGRP010048551.1:0-12623 GCA_903798385.1 Fraxinus cuspidata
AAAAATGTCCCTTACTCCCTATGGTTATAGAAATAGACAGATTCCTCTAGTTTCCCTAAATAAATAAATTCGTTATACAGTCCAGGACTAAGAAAAATTACCGTTTAGCCTACTCTCAATTTTGAAAAACTAAATGAAAATAGATATTTTTGCATGATGATCATGGAAAGATAGATTGATTAATAAAATCTAGATGGAAAAATAAGAACAATGGCATATCATGATAGTAACAGGGGAAGTATGAGACAAAAAATAAATCCACAAAAAAAAAAAAAAAGGAAAAAAGGCGAGAAATTAGTTTAAACTAAAAGATAACAGGAAAAAATAGAGGGGCAGGTATCAATTAAAGCAACAAGTATCAACTTTTTAAGGTTAAATGATAAATGACGGCGACAATTTTTAATATCATCGTGTAAATTTATCATTTATGTATTGCAGATCATGTCGAGAGACAAACTTTACATCTAACTTACCATAATTAAGCAAGTTGAGCCTACTTCAAGCTAAACCTTGCCTCATCTCTGCTCAAATTTCATTGAAGTTTTGTACTGTGGCTTAAACTCATCTAATCAGATCTAAGATAAGAAGGATGAGAGCAGATGGGCATTGGACCGTTCAAGTAAATTAACAACTGAAACTGCCATAAACCAGCAGCACAACTAGATGCCTTCTTGCCTCTACCTTTAACTCATTAAATAGACAGTGATAGCACCATAATTGCCAAATCCCAAAACTATCAAAGTCGGGATCATTCACTCACCAATTCGGTAAAAGCAATGAAGAAGCTGCCTCTACGAAAGAAAATTAACTAACGCTGCCAAACAACCTATACCCGTGGCAATCCATGTGGCTTCCTTTTCACCGCAGGTTAAATCAGTCGATTGATTCTAATATAAATAACACAGAAGTTGCAATAAAAATTTAGCAGAAATTTCTTATTTGTGGGAGGACTCAAGATGGTGATAAACCTGACATAGATCATCATGTACGTGAGCAGGGTGGTATTAATGGTTGCCAAGAAACGAAAGGTAGCGGTGTTGTGAAATTGGTGATTGCAATGGATGCAAATTACAGAAGTAGCTAGAAATAGGTACAAAATCAATCAAAAGAGGACTTGGATGGAAAATTAGAGAGGAGGATCAAAAATAAACCTGAAGCCTGAACCACTGGTGAAGGGAATATTATCGTTTTGTTTTTTCGCTCTCATGTTTTAATTCTTTTTTTTTTTCCTCTATTTATTTTGACCGCGGGGGCCACGGATGAAGTTAGTATATACTTTCAGCTACTGGTAACTTTCAGCTACAGCACATGCATGCACATTACATGAGTTTCTACGTAAAAATACGAGTACTTGTACTATGATAATTACTAGTTTGTCATTTCACCATCTTAACAGATTTCTCACCTCACTACCACAATTTCTTAGGGCCAAGATCCCTCTCCGTGTTTATTTCATCTCTAAAATCTCCTAGGCACCCAAGCCAAAAGTCCTCATCGCCATCCAAGATTTGCACCAAGCATAGTTGGAATTCCATCATTGGCCAACATCATGAATCACAAAAGTTCCATAGTTCATGTAGTATTCTCACTGTCAAGCACTACTACATAGCAACTCAGACCACCCTCTACAAGAACAAAATAGATATCAAAAAAGTAAAAAATAAAAAGCTTAAGAACTTATTTTATCACATACAATCTGTCAAACCCTTAACTCAACCTTCATAAGCCAACATTAGAATGTATAAACTGAACCGAACACAATGATAAACTCTAGGAACTGAATGAATAACGTGGGCAGTCAATCATGATACATCCAGACTTCCCTATTTAATCAATCCATTATTTTCGGCTATTGTCAACTTTCATGATACAGAACAGAATAGAAATAGCACAAATAATCGGATGAATCTATGAAAAGACAATCTCAAGTTGCTAAAAATGCTCCAATTTTTAGGGTTCAAAATAGCTGGACATTGTTGTCGAAATATGTGAACGAAGTGAATCATTTCGGTAAACCAAAGCTGGGCAAGCTCAATTCAGAGTAACATGAACATCAAACTCGACCCCACTCTGTTTCCGGTAAAACACTGAGCGAAAAAACCAGCAATCTCATTTGATTAGGCATCCGTATCTTGAATCATAAACCTTAGTAAAAATTGGTCTTGAACGCTGTTTATGCCTCATAATACAAAAAACCGCATAAAATTACTTGAAAATTGAACTACCTATTAATTAAAATACAGCCTTTCTCTAAATCTGTGTGCTGGACAGCTAAATTACAAACAAAAAATGATCAATGACCAGTAATTCACGCAACCAAAAAAAATCTGTACACACCAAACGGATTTCAAGAAAGAGAGCATAGAAAAAAGTATACATAAATAAATGGAAATCTAAAGCAAACCAATTAAAGAGACCTTGGAGGGTTCGATCTAGACCGCGATTTATCGAAGAAAATGCCCGGCGACGATGAGAGCGTCAGCAGAAGAGAGATGTAAGAGGGTTTGTGTGCTAATGTCTTGATTTTTCTTTCCTTCTTTTTTCCGTTTTACACTCTTCCTTCACTTTCAAAATTTCACGCACATAATTTTACTAACCTAATAACTTTTAAAATATTTTACTAGTGTTTTAGGTAAGAAATTACAATGTCATTTCACCTTTGTTAAAAATATATTCTCTCAATAAATTAGGTTTGAGTTGGACAATGTGTGCGGGTTAGAAAAAATCGAACAAGTTGCACAATTTGGGAGTGTCAACACTTTGTGCAAATGAATCTTGAAATTCGTGTACTCATTTTTTTAATATTAATTGTATCAAATTGCTCGTTGGAGTTTAATGAATTCTGATACAATGTCAAGACTTTGTGGTTCCATCTTAAAAGATTTTTATTAAGAAGAGTGGTTCAATTGATCTATATTTTTATCTTTATTCATTATGGGATTTTATCCATTATCAGATAGCTAGGCAAGTTGGGCTAAGCAAACGGATGTTTTATGAAAAAGTTAAAATACTTGTGGTGAAAATTTTTAACTTTTTTTTTTTTTTTTGGCTATTTGGTCTTTAATTTTTATCCCTAATAATTTAGGTCAATAACTTAATTTCCTTTTTTGTACTCCATTGAATTTGAGCGTGTGAAATCTGGGGAATTTAATTATGGTCCAGTGGATGTGAATATATTTTGGGTACCAGTTACAGTTTGTTTAGGAAGAGAAAATTTTTTGGTGTTAAAAAATTAATTAATTTACAAACGACGCATTAATTAGGATATTATATTAAGAAATTATTACTTTCATAATAAGTAATTATCTTTTATTTCTCTTTTGTCAAAAATATGAGGCTTAGATTGTGAATATTCAAGATGGGGAAAAAAATATCTTCAGAGTTTTAAGACTGATTTTGAAAGAGATTTTCATTTCTTATGTGTCTTTTTAAAATTGAAGGAGATTACTATTCCAAATTTAATACGGGCTCCTATATTTGGACCGATACATTATGAGCTTGTTTGGTACAAATTAAAATCAAATTTTAATCTAAGTCAAAGTCAAACAATCAATATTAACCACATCTTTCATGGATACACAAATTTTCAACCACACATTTCAAAAACTTCTATCAAAATCTACTAAAAATCTAATTTTAATCCCTACCAAACACCCCATATATGTTTTTTTAGAAAATAAGTAAAGAAAGGAATACACCGTTACATGCTGCCTTTTAGACAAGTTTTTCTAAAGAATCTCCATGGCTATTGAATACTTTTCAATATCATATCAATTATTTAAATCAGCAAAAATATTTTTTACGATAGTAATATTTTTGCAACAAAGCAATTGAAATAAAACAATATGTTTTCACGATGATATGGTGAAAATTCTTTTTAAGTCATTAGTATGTTTTGTATATTTTTTATAAACTATATCGTTCGAACGTTACGAAATGTGTGGATAATAAATATGACTTTTATGAAATGTATAAATAAAAAAATATGTTTTATAATTATAACTTTGCTAAACTAGTAACAATTATCCTCTTAGTTGTTTTGTATATCTGGTATTGGACTTGGGCCTGTCTCTCACTCATTGTGTTGTGGACATCTCTGGCATCTTCAATGGATCACGTGGATTGTTGTGTACGGGGCAGCAAATTATAAATGGAAAAAAATTCACAATTAAAGCATTAACTATACACGATTCATGAAATCGGGTTTTAAGTTCTATTAATATAAAATTCAGGTTTTATTTATTAATTAAATATAATAAAATCACAATTATATCATTAATAGTCACATGTACATAATCATAGATCACAATTTATTTATTGATTACGTATTAAATAACTAATTGGTCACAAATTAATTCAAGACCACAAATTAAAATTTTTATAGGTCACATATTATTTTATTGGTCACAAATAAAAAAATTATAGGTCACAATTTATCAATCAATCACATATTTTCAAATTTGTTGGTCACAAATTATCGAATTTTGGTTTATTTTATTGGTTACGAATAAAAAATGGGTCCGGTCCATAAAGATAACGCTCAAAACAAAAACGTATAGGTCATAACTTATCGATCGGTCATGTATGTTCAAATTTGTTGATCACAAATTATTGAATTTTAAAGTCACAATTAAACAGTTGGTCACGTGTAACCAAATAATGGGTCACATACGACCACTCGCTGTCGCCACCGTCGCCTACACAACACCACCACCATTACCAACACCACGACGTCACCACCAACAAAATGGCCACCACCAGATCCAATCAACTGCTAACAAAAATCATGACAATCAATTCTATCAGATCTTCAGCTACCAATAACCACCACCCCATCGCCGCCACCAGATCCAACGCCAACACGAACCCCATAATCGCCGCCGCCACCACAACAGCACCACCACCAACAAAATCGTCACCACCAGTCCAACAAAAAAAATCATAAACCTGCCACCACCTCCATCCCCGTCGCCGCCACCAGATCCACCACCATCCCCGTCGCCAACAACAACAAAAACATCACCACAACATAACCATCACCCACCACAAACCTTCCACCACCTCCAACCCCGTCGCTGCCGCCAACTAAGCCACCACCCCACCAACAAAATCATCAAATTCGCCACCACACAAACACCATCTCACCATTCCACCTCCACACAAAACACCATCCAACGATCGAAACCAAAAAAATAAATAAAATAAATATCAAGCAGAGCCGCGAGCAATAACGTTCGCAGCGTCGCCACTTCCAAACCGTACCAACGCTGCTACCGTGTAAACATGGGCCACAGAAAATTGTCGAAGAAACGCCACATATTGAAGAAGATTTCAGATCGACGTCCTTGCACTTTCGCGCGTAGAGCCTCTGATCTTTTCATTAAGCAGCACAGTGCTGCTTAAGTGGCGGCGACGACGTCCGACAAAAAGAAAGGTGTGAGAAGGAGATGAAGAAGATGGGGAGGGAGAGTGAGAGTGAGAATAATGAAATAAAATTAGGGTTTGTAATTGAATTTGGTGAAAACATTTAATAAATAATTATTATGTAATATCTTATTTTTTATTAAATAAAATTTAGATCTGAATTTTGAATTTGATAACTTAAATGTCTGATTTTATGTAATTTCTTCATTAAAAAGACTTCAAATTTATGCGACTTTAATATCTATTAATTACACATTTAGCCTATATTCAATTTAGATTAAAATTTATAGCCCCGGTAAAAATTAACATCTAAACTATAATATAAGGGTGCGTTTGATTGCGATTATGTAATTTGCATGAAAATAAAATAAATTCTAAGCAATTCAATTTACTAGAACTTATTTGTATGTAAATTATTAATTACATGTGTTTGATTAATTTACTTTTTAACCTAAAAATATTATATTTGTCCATTTTTTGGTAGTAGATAAAAAAGAACGGATAGATAAGAGAGAAAAATGAAGAATGAATTACCTGAAAAATAAAATCCTGCTCTCCCTAACGAAAATATTTTCCTTGATTTTGAGGAAAATATGGTCACGTCACCAAAAGTATGAAAATATTTTTTATGAAAAAATGTCGATCAAATAGCACAAAAATATGAATTTGGGAAGAAAAAAATACATTTTTTATGGAAAATATTGACAATCAAATACATCATAACTTAAAGTCAACAATTAATTTCAATAACGTATTTCTTGGAGTTCACAATTTTTCAACAACACATTTTATTAACTTATATATCGAAATTTACTAAAAAATTAAATTTAATTCCTACCAGACAAGGGCTATATATTTTTGTGAATTTTGATAAAATTTATTGAAATGTGTGATTAAAATTAAGCCCATGTTTGACAACTATAATATGATTTCTTTAAAGAAGATGAGTTTTGGAATAGTGATTTTTTTAGAAAATGTGTAGTTAAAAATAGAGAAAAAAATTGGATTTGTGTATAAACTATTTTATTGTGATAATATGTGGTTGAAGATGAGTTTGAGAAAAAATAGTTGTCTTAATCCTTGTTTGACAACTATTATTTTACATATTCATTTTCAACCATACATTCACACAATAAAATATTATGCACGTAAACCTAAAATTTTTCCTATTTTTTAACCATACATTCTGTCATTTTCCAAAAATCACTATTAAAAACTTTATTTTTGCCCAATTATGAACATCAAGCGTGGACTTATGATTGCAAAGAGAGGCTAATTGTCGAACTTTGATTTTAATTTTATTCAATTTTTTTAGCTAAACAACCTAAGCTTAATCACAAAAATAGTCTCCAATAAGTTTCCTCTACGGTCCTAGAGTGCATTCTACAAGTTTTTCGTAAAGTTAAAAAATAATAATAATAAAGACAAAAAACATTGACGCGTGGTTTGGAGGATGATCCACGCTCATGCGTGGAGATTTCAAATCACTCGACAAAGGATAAAAGAATGCTTGTTTTAGTTTGAAGTAAACATCGATAGAGATCCAACCACTAGCCAGAGGACAAGGAAAGTCGCCACTCTTCAGGATTAGTAAGGCGAATCTCAAACGCCCAAGTCACCAAAAAAAAGGTAAGAGTGCTGTTAGTCATTCTAAAATGATGATGCTAGATGGGGATACTCCGGAGAAAGACGACGTAGTTTGGGAGCTGAAGGAAGATTGGCCAGTCTCAAATTTGGAAATGGAGCAAGATTTCTTGGACTCGAGCTTTTTGGTGGAACAATTTTGATGAATTTTGTCAATCTCAATTTCTGCGGGGATGTGTAGCCAACAAAATCCCGACCACCTCTTCTCTACGTAGGCATCACATGCCACTGGAACACTTGTTAGGGTGTAAAGGTCACTTGCTCGAGAAAAAGGTCTATCGATCGTTTGCATTTTGACGACCAAGTCAACGACTAGACAAGAGAGAATGAGTGCAAGAGACAAGAGATGAAGATCTGACTAAGTTAGAGTAACATTAAGTTTGGTGAATATAATGAACTCACATATATATAGGAGGAGTGAAATAGGCTAAGCCCTAGCCGCTAATTGAATAATCGATATTGAATCAACATAGGTGGGGACTCCCCGTTACAGCATGCCATGATATTTATAGATGCAACAAAATTTTATGGTAGATATTGAAATGATTCCAATGAAACATCAGGGGAAATTAAAAGAGAGTGGATAATGGAGGTTTGACGGAAACAAAAAAAATGCTGGAGATGAGGAGAGAAACTCAAAACAAAAAATAATTATTTTTTTCGAGTTTGTCTCGTAGACCCTCATGGAGTTTACAACCTCCTCGATGAATAATGCTACTCAAATAGGGTTCATAAACAGGGGCGGTGACGGGTGCTGCCAACGTGGTTACTTTTTTTATTTTTTTTCAAAATGTCCAATAATGTTGCGTTACGTGTCCCCTTATTTTTAAATCATGTCGTTGAGTCTGTTTTTGTAGCATGATTGCCTCCTTTCCAAATCAACAACCATAACATCATATTTATAGAAAACTCCTAGCTATATTTTTAAAACAAAAACAAACTATTTTGAATAGACTCCTTATCAAAACTCTCAATCAAATTAAAAAGTCATAGTAAATATAAATTGATAAAAGACTAATTAATTCAAAATAACATAAATTAGTAAACAATAAAATATTAAATTAAACAGATCCACTGATATCATGTAAATGTCGTGATGGTTTTAGAAAACGGATATTACCAAATAATAAATAAACCAAATTTTAAATTAATTACTTCCCTTCATAATTTAGCTATATGAAATTCGTAGTAAAAGAGAATAAATAAGAGAATCAGGTTTTTTGTAAAAGAATTTTTGTCCTTAATGAGCACAAAATTATATAAAATCGCGACTTTAGATATTTATTTGTCTAATTGACCTTTTCAAAATGCTTCTTTCCCCATTTGTCAAAATCCCACTGTAATTTATGCAGAATTTGATGTTCCATAATCGAGTAAAATCCACTGTATATTTTATTGAGTGGAAATTACAGAGTTTTAAACTTTCAAATTCAAAATTAAGATTTACAATTTTTTTTTTCAAAAATCAGATTATTAAAATTTTAAATATTATTATTATTAATTAAAATTTAAACTAGCCCACCCAAACCCTAAAACCAATTACAACTCTCTTCTCTCTTCTCTTCTCTACCAACCCACCACTATCGTCGTTGCGTTGCCACCGTCGTCGCCGTCGACAACTCCACTCTCCTCCACGTCCTCTCTTGTGTCTGTATCTATCCTATTTTGTAACTGCCATCGAAATCATCCGATCTGTGACAATTCATCTCCTTCATCTTTGTCGACGGCGCAACCTTGCACCACCAACGCGATGAGACCTATACCGGTGCTGCTCTCTCTCCTCCATCACCCGATCGCTGCTCTTCCTCCCCCACCAAACGCGAGGAGCAGCTTGTGATTGTCGTTGCACGCCGCTTGAAGTGGCACCGTAGCCGTGAGCGGTGGCCATCACGTCGCCGATGAGTGGTGGTGATGTTGGTGGTGCGATGACGTGATGTTGAAGTTGTTAGTGGTGGTGGGTTTGGTGTTTTTGTTGGTGGTGGCAGTGGTAGTGGTGGTGGCTTGGTGGTGGCTGCGCCTGCTGCGGTAGCGACGGTCATATGTGGTGATGGTTGTGATCGATTAATTGATGGTAGGGTTGTGATGGAGATGGTGGGTGGCGGTTGTGGATTGATGGTGATTGCGGTGGTAGTCGTGGCGGCGATGATGGTAGGTTGAAGATTTTTTTGGTTGGTGGTGGTGATGGTGGTCACGGTGGTGAAGAGTGTGGATGGTGGTTGTGGTGGTCGCTGCGGTGGTGGCGTTAATGGTAATGGATTTGAGGAGATGGTGAAGGTGGTGGTGGTGGTATGACGGCATTGGTGGTTGTGCTACTATTGGCGGAGGTGGTGGTCACAACTTGTTTTCTTGATACCAATAAACAATATGTGACCGATTGTGACCAATAAATTGGTTGGTGTGCAACCAATAAACAATATGTGAGCAATGAAAAAGATAAATTGTGGCAAAAAAATAATGTGTGATCTGAAAAACTGTTAATTTGTGCCCGATAATTTGAAAATTTGTGACTGTTTGATAAGTTGTGACTTATAATTTCATGATTTGTGACCGATAAATAAATTGTGGTGTATAAATTTTTAATTTGTGATCTATAAACAAATTGTGATCTATAAAATTTTTGAATTGTGAAAGTAAAATAATTTTTGACATATAAAATTTATGATTCTTGATCGAAAAATAATACATGACTAATTAAATCGTTAATTTGTGCCTTTAATATATTAAATTAAATAAATACATAAATAATTAATTAAATCATAAATAAATTTTAATTAGTATTTGATTTTTGAAATTTGAAACATTTGTTCTTAGTTTTGAAATATGTGATACTTAACCTCTTAAGGTGTGTTTGAGCCACATTATTTTTGAAAAATTTATTTTGGAATAGTAGATTGATGGAGAATATGTGGTTGAAAAAGAAAGAAAAGTTATTGATGTAATGCAATATATTATTTTATTGAAAAATGCGTGGTTAAAAATAAGTAGAAAATGAGAATAATAATTTTAATGTGACTCAAACAGATGCTTAATTAAGAAAATTTTCCTTTTATTTAAGGGATTCATACGCTGATCAAAAATTTTCTTTTGTCTTGGCAGTGGATTAGGATCTGCATCAAATTCACATTTTCTCAAGTTCTAATGAGATAGATTCCAGATTGCCAAAAAAAAAAAAACGAAAAAGAAAGATTAGAGACGATAAGTTTTATCATATGTATAAATAATGAGTGAAAGAGTTATAGTTAATAAAATAAAATAAAAACTTATACAGGAAAATATAAAAGTTTTAAAAAGCATCTAGAATTGCTCTTGATTCAATCTATTGAATTTCTCTTTTAACTTTAAATTGATCAAATTGTTTGTCTCGACTTTCTAAGTCTTAATAATGTATCAAGTCATAGAGCCGAATCTTAATAATATATTGAGTTATAGAATCTAATTTTAAAGGGTCGTCTGGTTGAAAAAATAATTCAAACTCTTATGTATTAATTATTATTCTTTTTAATTTAAACAGCTGCAAATTTTCCCTTTCAACAGCTTCTTCCGATAAATACTGTGAACTTCTCATAATATATCTAGGTACAGCACGAGTTGTTGTTTATCTTTTAAATTGTTGTGTGACTGTGATACTTGCGAACCTAATGGCTATATATCCATCACATGGTGCGTGATTAGTGATGCTCTGTCCTATTTTGACAATAAAGTTTTAATTTCTGGACCTTGGCCTTCGATCGATATTTTTTATTTCAATTTCAAAATACATATCTTTTGACTATTTTTTATTTTTCGATGAGAATTCGAAAAACATTTGTTGAATTGTCATCTTGAAATTATATTTTAAATGCTAGGAAAATGAAAATGTTTATAGATTCCCGAACTTGATTTGTTGAAATGGGATGAATCGAGGAAGTGGGCTTGGTGTTCTTGAACTCGATTTTGGATGATATGGAGCATTTTTGGGACGACTTATGACAAAAAGAAATAAGCTCAAAATGCGTGAACTATTTTGAAGTGAGGTGGGTCTATATTAAAAAGAAGCTACACATTTTGTACTTACTTTAAGCATAAAAATACCGCAAACATGCTTGTAGAGTAAATTGCATAAGTTCCATGAACTATATGTACATATTTAAATGCATTACACGCATAATCTCGACGTGTAGGCATAAAGCCAATGATTGATGCTATATATGTAGCTGACTTTATATCTAATTGAATGGGATTGCAATTCACTAATCCTATTTTAATCTAATTCGTAACTTGTTTACTAACCGCTATCCGTCCATGATCCTCGTCAATGCCAATATTCAACAGGTTAGTGCCTTCGTGTTTATTTTCACAATTAGTAGGTGCTGATTTATTATTATTCTGACAATTAGCTCATGTTTGGCCCGAATTAAAATCTGATTTTAATTTAAGTCAAAGTCAAACAATCAATATTAACCACTTCTTTCATGGGTCTCACAACTTTTCGACCATACATTTCAAAAACCTTTATCAAAATCTACTAAAAATCTAATTTTAATCTCCACTAAATACCCTTTTAATATTAAACCCAAAAAGATATTAATTGAAAAGCATAAGGAACGAAACCTCGCCACCTCAGAATTGCAGTTATTACAAACCTTTTGGATCCATACATTTGTATCGTCCAAACAAATAAACATATACATAAGTTATCATTAATATGAGCTGTGAGTCAATGTGAGAGAGACAGCGAGAAATATATATATTACGCGTACAAACCATTGAATATATGATTAAATTTATCGATGGTCATCCAACTTTATAATTAGAGCACATTGGCCAACAAATTTAATTTTGTTTACCATGACCACCCAACTTCATACTTAGTATTACGTTTGCCACCCAATTTGATTATATTAAATAAAGTTATCGAATGACTTGACTGAAACTAAGTATGAAGTTGGGTGTCGAATAATGAATTCAACCCGTTGAATATATATATAAACCCCACAAATTTAGTATATAAAAATCCATTGCTTTTTAATTTAACATCAAGTATTTTTCCAAGAATGATGTCTTTTTAAATAAATAATTCATGAACTTAGTATTGTATATAACTCTTCTAAATAAAATAAATATTTGTGAAACGCGAATTGAAAAAATATTAGTAACCTTAGTTGACTAATAGCACCTTGAAAGAGATTTGACGATGATAAGATTTGAATGGGTAGATAATGATTGAACTAGTCGACGACTAAGTTGTGCTTGCATATATAATATTTCAAGATAAAGCTGAGACAACAAAGACAAATGAAATATGACTTGTCCTTGATGACAAATCAAGATTCATGGTGANGAGACAACAAAGACAAATGAAATATAACTTGTCCTTGATGACAAATCAAGATTCATGGTGACACAAATTGTCATTTTTTTGTTTAAAATCTATAGCTCATAACATGATTGTAATATATTTTATATCACCCCATAATCAAGTATGTAGGGGTGGACATGGTTCTATTTGGTTCTAGTTCTAACAGAACTGAATCGAACCATGAACCAATGATCTTTCTGATAATGGAACCAAATGG
>CAIGRP010048553.1:0-15019 GCA_903798385.1 Fraxinus cuspidata
TCGAACTGCTTCACGATGACAACGTTTCTGCCTTGTGAGCAGCGACGTTGGGTAAGGCAGCGCTCGACGCTCCTGTGCCATGTGGTGTACCGCATGTTGCTATTGCAGCACCGTCATAAAAAAAATCTCTAGGGTTTTCACTCTGGTGTGACGGATTTGAGGCGGGGGGCCACTGTTGCAATTTTAAAAATTGCAAGCCCCCGCATGCAATTATGATTGAAGGTTGGTTTGCAATTTTTAAAAGGTGGCCTGTTCTTCAAATTTTGAAATTGGAAGGGTCTCTATATAAAATTGATTTGGGTTAAAATGCAATTTTTCAAAAGGGTTTTGAATGCAATTTTTTAAAGGGCATTGAAATTGAATTTCAAAAGGATTTGACCCAAATTAAAATTAAAATTTTATTTTAAAATTGACGACTTTTTATATTTTCGTTAAAATTGAATTTTAACTTAAACATCGAATTTTGACACTAAATTGAATTTTATGTATTTATGAGTTTTATCCTCAATTAAAATATTAATTCAATTGAAATTAGAGTTGGATTCCAATTTACTATTTAATTAAATTTTGATTTTAATTAAATTATCAACCCCAATATATTCTTGAAATTAGTTAGACTCTAATTTGACATTTAATTGGAATTTGATTTTAATTAAATTGTCTTGTCCTAATATTTTGAAATTAGAGTTGAACTCTAATTTGATATTTAAGTAGAATTTGATT
Source organism: Fraxinus cuspidata (assembly GCA_903798385.1). NCBI lineage: Eukaryota > Viridiplantae > Streptophyta > Magnoliopsida > Lamiales > Oleaceae > Fraxinus > Fraxinus cuspidata. The sequence goes on from CAIGRP010048553.1 coordinate 724, forward strand.
TTAATTAAATTATGTCGCCCTAAAATTTTGAAATTAGAGTGGACTCTAATTTGGTATTTAATTTTAATTAAATATGTTCACCATAATATCTTAGAATTAGAGTTGGACAATAATTTTTTATATTCAATTAAATTCAACCACCTTAAGTTTTGAAATTAGAGTTGAACTCTAATTTGATATTTAATTAAAATTTGATTTTAATTAAATAAATTGGCTAATTAAATTAATTGATTAATTAGTTATTTAATTATTTAATTGTTCCGTTCAATTTGTCTAAATTAGTTTAGACGACTTTAATTGTTGGAAATTTGAAACATGTTTGCATATAATATTAGATACTATATTGGAAAAGATTTATATGATGAATGTTTTATTAGAGGATGATTATGGACATGACCATATGGATGTTTTGGATGGTTAGTTTTATTCTTATTGTTTTATGGGCCTACAAGCTTCTATTTATTTTAAACAGGCGAGTTCGTTGTAATTTTTATGAGCATGCATGTCCAATTATTTAGGTATGCACTAGTATAAGATACATGTTGCAGCTAGACAAGTTGAAGAAACAAGAAGAGAAGGAGACCATAGAAATGTAGTATTGTAAAATTCAATGTTATGTCACCATATGAACTAACAACTATCTTCTGTATGGATCGGGAAGACTAGATAGTAAAGACGTAACTGTCCACACTATTATATGTATGTATGTATGTGTGTTTATATATATATATTACGATAAGAAATTTGCGTGTAAAACTCCTAGTTAAGATATTAAGTCATATTTATATTCGTCTTTCATCATTATAGTGAAAAATCAGAGTCTTCATCTTGTTGAATAAACTCAAGGCTGGTCTATTAGGGATATGTTTAACACTATGAAATATTATTTCTGAATAATGAGTTTGACTTAACTGAAATTTATCTTTTATTGAGTACATTCAAGGAGATAATTTTAGAGGCTTGTTGAGTTAACACATAAGATGTGTGAAGACAAAGAGTTCTCGCCTTAATGATCTGAGAGTTGTATGGAAATACAATTGATAATAGTATTTAATCAAATGTTTTATTAATGTTTGTTAAGTATACTCAATGTTTTAATATAATAAATGGGATCCCAGCCCAGTGGGAGTCAAGTATGAATTCTATAAATTTATGTGAGAGTGTCTTAAATTTGAGTTAAACAGTGGGAGTATAAATAATTTAATAAAAGACCATGTTAAATTAATTGATGCATTCCATATATCATTCTTTTACTTTTCCTCATTTACATTTATTGAATCATGAGTAACCATATATATTTGAGAGGTATACTGAATGCCAACAACCAAACCAAATTTTCTTGATTGGAACCGCAATATAATAATTGTTCTCAAACATGAGAAGTTTGATTATGTCCTTGAGTAATCATTTCTAGAGACATGTGTTGATGACTTGATAAAGGAAGATGTGACTGCTATAATAAACACAGTGATGCCGATAGTACTACAACATGTGTGATGCTTTCAACTATGTCACCTGAGTTACAAAAGCAACTTGAAAGTATAAATGTTAAACACATGATTTTTTATCTCAATGTGTTGAATGATGAACAATCACGTGTGAAAAGATATAAGTAATGGCAAAAGAATCTTCAGTCAGTGCTCGTGTACTGAAGATGTTAACTACATTGAGAAACTGTCTCAATTGAGTTTAGTCATGAATCGTAAGCCGAGTATAGACTTGGTCACATAAATGAAAATACAATTTCAAAATTACATAGAGATTTAAATTTTGGTTAGATGATTTTGAATCATTTGACAAATGTAAATTATTTCTGTTAAGCACAATGACCAAATACCCTTTTACTTGAAAAGGTGAAAGATCTACACAATTATCGAGACTAATACATAGTGATGTATATGGACCCATATCAATTAATTTTAGATGAAGTTTATCTTATCTCATCACATTTACTGTCGACTATTTCAAAAATGGTCATGTATATTTGGTAAAATTGAAGCATGAAACTCTTGAAATATTCAAGAGATTCAAGGTCGAAATAGAGAAATAAATAGGTATATGTATTCTCACACTAAAACATGATCGAGGTGAACAATATCTAAAATGGAGAATTTTAGATTATCTAAAAGAGAATGAGATTCTCTCATAGTGGACTTTGTCATATACACTACAACATAATGGTATATCTGAAAGGAGGAATCGTACACTATTAGATATAGTACAATTAATAACGTCATACAAATATTCCAAAATCGTTTTGAGGTCATGCATTGATTGTCAAATTCTACGCACTAAGTCGTGCCTCATGTAAGTCGGTTAACAAAATTTCATACGAGATTTAGAAAGATGAAGGTCTAACTTGTCTCATATGAACGTTTGGGACTGTAACACTTATGTGAATCGCACTGAATCAAACAAGATTGAGATTAAATTTGATAAATATATATTTGTAGAATATCCAAAAGAGACAATTAGATATCAATAATATAATCCCGTTGAGAAAAAGATGCTCATCTCAAGACATATCATAATCCTAGAGAAAATGTTTATTTTAGGAGGGGACAGTAGGAGCATAATAAATTTTAAAGGAGTTCAAGAATCCACAAATATAGATTGACCAAGTAGATGAACTTGAGTCTAATCCCACACTGCTAAGGGACATACTTTTGATCAAGAATTGGAGATTTCTGAGGACACATCAGGTCCGTGTAAATCTTGTGGGATCATTCGACCTTTTGGAAGATATGAATCCATGATTACTAATCAAGCATACTAATCGATGATGATGAACCTATTAATTATACATAAACAAAGTTAAATGTTGAACCCATAGGTTGTAAATGAGTTTCCATGAAAAGGTCGACATAGATGAAAATATCCATACATACAAATCAAGGATAATACTAAAAGATTATAAACAAAGACAAGGAGTTGATTTTGATAAAATCTTTTAGCCTATATCCATGCTAAAGTCCATTCGGAATTTGCTTGCATTAACTACATATCATGACTATGAGATATGGCAAATGGATGTTAAAACTGCATTCCTTAACGAAAACTTGCAATACGAAGTGTACATGACATAACTCAAAAGTTTTGAATCCAAATATACTTACAAGGTATGCAAATTTAATCAATCTATATATGGATTGAAACAAGCCTCTTGGAGATAGAATCTACACCTTGATGAGAAAATCAAAAGGGTTTGATTTTATCAAAAATAAAGACGAAACTGTGTGTTTACAAGAAGATAGTGGAAGCATTATCGCATTCCTAATATTATATGTATAAGACATATTATAGGAAACAACGTCCATGTATTTCAATCGTTAAAATTATGGTTGTCAAATAACATTTTCATGAAAAATATAAGAGAAGCAACTTGATCTACCGAGATAGATCTAGAAGATTGCTTAATTCGTCATAATCTACATAGATAAAATCTTAAGAAGATTTTATATGGAAAAAATGAACTGAGAGTTCATTGATACATGGATGCTAACTTCGAGTCTAACTAGAATGATAGAAAATCTCAATCAAGATACTAGTTTACTCTTAAGCGGTATGTTGAAGCGGTATGTTGGAAATGTTCCAAACAGGAAATAACCGTTGATTCAATAGCAAAAGCCATATATACCATTACTTTAGAAGCAACAAAGATTGTGGTCTGAATCAAAAAATTCATTAATGAACTTAGAGCGGTTCTTATGATTGTTTATCACGTGCTTTTGCATTGTGATGACAATGGAGCCATTGTGAAAGCAAAGGAACTAAGGTCTCATCAATGATCAAAATATGTGTTAAGGCGGTATCATCTCATTAGAGTGATAATACAAATAAATAACGTAAAGAAAAAACAAATATTCACTATTGATAATATTATAGATACATTGACAAATGATTGTCGTAACATAACATGATCGTCATGTAGACTCTTATGATATTAGATACATTAGATCTAGTGCAAGTGGGAGTTTATAAATGTTATGCTCTAGATCCAATTAACTTTGAACATAAACACTTTAAATATATAATTGATGCATATTTATGGCAAGATCTATTATTTAATTAAATTAATGTTCTAATAAATTAAATAATAGAATCCGTAGATTCAAGTCTTGGTAATTTATTAATCACAAGAAGTTGTAATTGTGATATACAAATTACATATGATGCAATCCGTGGTCGTACGTAATAACAAGATAAGGATATCGTTATTACGGATAGACCATTATGTGTGACATTTCTTACTTGTGTAGCAAGTAGCTGATCTTGCAAGCTAAAGTATAGTGACTCTTAATTGAACACATAGATGTTTTATTATAGAACAAAACATTGGAGGCTAAGGAGATTCCACATGGATAACTATTTGAGTGCCAGTGGTTAATATCTAACATTCGGTAGTGGAATTGATCATTTGACTTGAGGTCATCATAGTGCCTTGTATGAGGACTGTCATACTTTTATAATGTTGAATGTTGATTTGCCATTGGTCCCTAATACGGCATCGTTCGGGTATTTCAAGAATCATACGAATGTTGTGAATGATCAATAGATGATTTGTCACTCTTAGATAGTAAGAAATTATGATCTAGATTTCATTGAGTTAAGTCGATAATGACATCTTTGGCTAAGGTGTACTAATAAGTCAAAAATGAGTTTTCGACTTACATTGACTTAATAGTAAGATGAAAGATATGATCGATAATTGAGATTGACACACATCAATATCTCATTATTGATCGGATCATATTGGGGAAAGGATTGTAGTTTTGTGATAAACGAACAACTTTGGTTTTCTCACCACGTGACATTTTCCGTCACATGTATTGTCCTAACACATTGTTAGATATCAATCTAGGACCACGTATGTGAGTTGATAATAAATTAAAAAAAGGTATTTTAATTTATCGATTTTGATGTATCAAAATAGTAATTAACGTCGTTAGGCATCGTGATCGGGAACCTGATGGGTCACACATAAAAGGAGAACCAAAAAAATGAGATTCACCAATTAATTAATTAACAAGTGTTGTACAATTAAATAATTGGACTGCTTGTTAATATGCTCGAATTTATTAATTAGATTAATTAATTCATGGATCAAATTTAATTAAATGAATTAATTAAATATTGGACCGGGTTAAGTTTAAGAGACGAGTTAAGTCCACTTGGACTTATATTAATAAGTCATTAGGGTTTCAAAAAAAATTAGAATATGACATAATTCACATTCTTGCTAGCACAAGAAAAGAGAAGATGAAACCATAATTCTCTCATTCTTGTTCCTTATGTGGATTTGTATTGGATGCTGGTCAATTGGATAGCTATGAATTACAGATCGTGATTGTTCGTGTTCCAAGACTAGTAAATGAATTTGCAAAATTTACAAAATGTATAATGTTTTATCACAGTTTCTATCTAAACACAAAATAAATCTTTAGTGAGAATTGAAATTATTTTATTATTTCCAAAGATGATTTGGAAGATGAGATACACTATTTATTTCATCAAGGCAACATGCATAGATCTAATAACAGAGCCAGGGGTCACAGGGGTGTGTGCGCGCGTGCGCGCGCTTGTGTAGTGCATTGGGAATTATGTGCGTAAATGGGCTGCACTTTGTGCTTTGTAAATTATTTTCTAATTTAAAATTAAACTAAGTATTTTTAGAAGACAAATTAGTTAACAAGAACCATGAAAAGAAATTAATCGTTTAGCAACAAATTTAACTATTTTTGTTTTGAATCAGTTTTGCAAGCACAATGTTTCCGACTAATGGAGGCTATAAATCTGGCCAAGCAAGTCGGGAGAGATCCTTCAATGTAGTGATACGGGATCTGAACATGGGGATATGGTAATCACAAGGCTAATATTTCCAATTACGAGGTTGAAGATGAGCATATAGATGTTGCATTTTATCAAGGATACATGTCTACATCTAATAACAGGGTCAAGGATGACACGTATCTTCCTGTAAAGTATACATAGCTTGTCATGTTAGTATTGACAATTACTTGAAAATATGAATATAAATCAATTTGCTCAGCATGCAAGTTATTGCTAACTAGAGGAAATACATTTGGCAGAGTAAGGCAGAAAAGATCAACACAGTGATGGTACAAGATCTATACAAAAAAATAATGGACATCACGAGCCTAATACTGATGAGTTGGGAAATGAGCAAATATATGATGTGTTCAAAGATGGAAACAGACCAAGGTCCTAATCATGGCAGTTGGCACTCTTATGCCCGTTGGTCGATCACACCGTATAGACATAAGTACTGAAGAAGACATGTAAGTATATGATCGTTTGATTTCCCGTAAGTACACGAGATCGTGGTTAAGTAATATAATGATGAATAGAGTGTCGAACCCATGAGAACTATGAGTTTGACCGAGTTAAAATTAATTGCAACTTTAATCGAATGGTAGACAAATTTTGTGATTTTTTCTATATTAATACCTAAATTATCAATTAAACTAATGAAAGTAAGTAAATTTATTCTTCAAATATGTGAGATGCATTACTAAGACGTCAAATCCTCCTTATTATTCCATTTTTAGTGTAACAATTAAAGTGATAGTTTGAAATAATTGATGTTGGTCAATGTTCCTAATTTAATTGAAAGCCTATCTCGATAGCGATCAAATTTATTCCCCTCACGTAACTCTTATATCCCTTGATAAAAGAAACAAATATGATAAATGCGTTAACAAGTGCTAGAATACCTATTGAAACCATATAAAGCATAAATGTATATTTCTATCATCTTTTAAACCTTACAATATTTATTATGTTGTGCTTAAACCCTATTGTCTCTCTTAATAACAATAAAATCAACTAACAATTCAATGAGTGATCAAGCAGTTGAAAAGAATAAAACAAAAAAAACAATAATAAGCATTCACAAATCAAATCAAATTAAAGTTAAAATAATTGATTAAAGACTAAAAATATCATAACAAGTGTTCATCTCATCTCATCCTAGTAATGTATAAAACTAGTCTAACATATCGAAATTACATGAAATCATAATTAAATGAAAAGACATAATCCGAATTTTTGATAAATTGAGAAGATGAAGATGAAGATGGATTTTGAAATCTTGAATCTCTTTAATTGTTTCTTGATGAATCTCCACTTGGGTCTTCTCTTCTTTACTCAAAAAAATCAAGTTTGAATCTTTACTTGATTAAATTCTTGTAAGTCTCCTTTAATTCTCTCACAAAAACTACGAATTTTCTTCATTTGATGATAATAATTGATGAATATTAAAGAATGGGATGTATATGAGAGGTCTCAAATATGTATTATGTTGTAAGATATTTGTAGGAGTATAAATTTGTTGAAAATCACATCCAAATTGATTTCAAAAGAGTTCCAATCGAATAAGGAAAGTCGCCTTCGTGCGCGGATTTTTTCTTGTCACTGCATACCGGTTAGTATTTTGGCCATAACTTTATTTTTCGATATCCGATTGAGACAATTCAAAGTGAGTTAAAACTATAACTCAAAGGGCTACAACTTTTATAGAAATAAAAGTTTTCCAATTCGAACATTTACTATGCCAAAAATGGATTTCAATGTTTGACCAAAATTCTGGAATATAATTTGTGCGATTGGAAATTGATTTTGATAATATTTTGATCATATTCTATTCCTTTTTGAGTTCTAATTCCATCCAATTGTCTCCTACAAATATTTAAAGTATCGTCTCATTGTCCGAATCAACTATTGAATATTTGAAATTGGTCCCAACTTTGGATTTTGCCATTTTCTCTTGATTTTCTTTTGTTTATTCTAATTCCTCATTCAACTATTGAGTTTTAACTATATAACATAAAATACAATAATTTAGGATATGTTTTGTCAAAAGAAATACCAACTATCAATATTTTACGCCCTAAATAAGTGTATAAATACATTTATTGTAAATCGGGATTTATATATTTAGAAGCATGCTGCTGTTGGTATTTAGTAATATATATTGTGTTTGATACTGTGAATTGGTGTTTACAATTGCAATTTGTCTGAGCCATGCCACAATTTTTTGAAGTGGTAAAATTAGCAGAAGATTCATCAAAACAATCACCACATAATTCTTTGATGCAAGGCTATGCATATAATAGGAAACTACAATTCACTAAATGAAATGTGTGGATGAATTCACACTGAGACTGCTAATTTATACAGATATAAAGGTCTCACGCAAGACCATTTTGGTTATAAACAACAAAATTAGTGAAAATTGATTAGCTTAACGAATAAGGCAGCAGAGATCAATGATAAATTTTGAACATGCGAACATTTTCCATATTTTGAAAGTGTAGTTTTTCTTGAATAATTCCATTTTCAAATGGGGTTTCCCCACAGCCACTCATTCAAAGCCCAACAGATTTATTAAGGAATCAAGAACGAGGACATGATTAGACGTCAATTTGCTTAGTAGCTCGAGGACTTGTCATGATGTCTATTATATTGTTTAGCAATATTTATTTATCAAGTGGTATTTTCCAAGGAAAATGCTTCTTCCACTAAACTTCTTAGGATTTGTTATGGAATAATGCTATCTAGAACAATAGTGTTACAGTACCAGTGTATGATACAGAGTCTCTCTCTTTAGAAGATATGTTTGTTTATTGGTAGTGAAGATATGCATCATGAATGTTAATGTTCCAACTTCCAAGTATAATCCCATTTATCGCTATAACATTAAATATTATGTGCGCTACATACCTTTAAATGACAATGTAATATGGATTACATTTTTTTCCTTTATTTACTTTGGAATTTTTAGTTGTGGGGCTAGATAAACTTGATCTTTTAATGTATATAAAGAACTGAGTATTGCTAGTTTCTCCAAACGTCCATTTTACTTTCCTAAATTTATTACTAGTAAACTTTTGAAATGAAAGTTGTCTCAATGTAAAATTTTAAAATTGACTTGGGATTTTGTTGAGATTGAATTGAGGCTTTGTAATTCGAAAAAAAAAAAAGAAAGATTCAATTTTGAAGTAAACTTTTGTTCAACCTTTTCTACAGTGCATCAATTCCACGTGACTAAGACCATCTCAAGCTATAAACAGTGCATCAATTTCCATTAGTCTAACTTGAGGGCGTTCACATCCGACTTACATTGAATATTTCCATACAATCTCAAGTCGACGATATTGATGAGTTCAAAATACCCGTTTTTATGATTCTCTTGCTAATTTTACCACTTCAATTTGCACTCCTATGTCAGCTTCTGCTGCACTTCTAGCATGGCCTGGCTTCCTGCTGCATTAATTGAATAATTAAAGTCCATACTATCGAAAATTACATTAAAAAAAAAAAATCAAAATCTCCTTTAGGTCTTCTTAACAGAGAACCTAAATTAAGTCCTAAAACTAACATAAATTATTAGACTCGAACTTTAGGGACACGGCGACCTTGAGATTTTAGATGCTCTGTGTAACATTTAAAATGGTGCCCTTTTCATATAACTAAATAATATATTTCAATAATATTATTTTATTGTAAAAATATGACATTTAAAGATTTTATTTTATATTTTTTATATGTTGTGAATAAGAAAAATACAAGTAAAACTCAGAAGAACTCCCAAACTTCATCAAATTCATATGTCATCAACAAATAACCATCTAAACCATTTACCTTTTTGTGCAATTCCATATAAGGAAACCTTGAAATCAAAAATGGCAAAAACCACTTCTACACTTTGAAATGCAATAAATCATGTAAAAATATATTTATTTTTGCATTTCTAGAAGCGAACTCACTAATTAAACTTTCATAATCAATATGATCTAACAAATCTTGTTTAATATATATTAAAGCTAGCCCATCCAATCGTTTTTGTAACATGCTTGATCACAAATAAGATTTTAATAACTTCAATTTTGAAAAACTCTTTTCGACAGATACAATAGTAACGTGTATTGTCAATAATATTCTATAAGTAATAAATGTATTCAAAAAGCAATCAAATCTTTTCAAATATGTTAATATATCAAAAGCACTTTTTGTTTCTTTCGGTAAAAAAAAAAAATTCGCCATGAATTTCACAAAAATCTACATGTCTTGGAATAATGTCAACATGATCACAATATATTTTCAAATTAGCGTCATCCAATGAGTTTAACTTGTCAAAAAAAAATTTGAAACCCAAAATTATTCATATGAATTGAATTGATCAAACCTTCATTCAATTGATCCAATTAATTGATCTACTATATAAAGGAAATAATTAATTCTAAAATAATCTTCAAGTAATTGTGCATCCTCATTTTTATCAAAATGTTTCTTCATGTGAATTATACATTTCACTTGAAATACAAAATTAGTTTTCATTTAAATGGCAATTTCTTTAGCAATATTTATCGCATCATTGAATCTAGTTTTCCCTTATATTTTTTTTTAAAAAAGCAATCAAGTGTTTCACTTCCTCAATAGCAATGTCAATAAGCATATCATTAGATTAATAAAACTTATCAATAAGCCCTTTCACTTCCTCATAAATATTATGCCCTTTAACTTAATATAATAATAAAAATTTAAAATTAATAAAATATTTTAAATATATAACTATACATATATACAAACCTATAACAAAATTTTTTGGGTGCCCCTATAATGTTAATGCCTGTGTGAATGCTCACCTCAAGCTCCCTCAGGGCCGCCTCTAAACTAAATCGGGGACTATTTGTTATTAATTAAAATTTATAAAGAAATAGAAGTTAGCTTATGTATCTGTTGGCGAATATTGAGGCTAATGATGAATTTGTTCAATAAAAAATTGTATAGAATAAAAATTCATTAAGAATTTGTTATCAATAAAAAATTGTTCAATCCGCAGTTAGAGGTAGGAAATAAGTTTAAAATATTGAGGATTTTAGTCAAGTTGCTAGGAATCACGACGTAGCATCTAAATATAATTTTAGATTCAAGCCTAATATTGAGTTCAGAGACCAAGCCATCTATAAACTAGGTTGTACATGGAGGATTTGGGCTTCATGGAATAAGAAGAAAGGGTGCGTGCAAATAAAATCTAAAAACTCAAAGCATCCACGTATCAGGGACAAAACAAATAGGCATTGTAATGCGAAATACATAACAGAGAAGTATTTAGATATCTTTAAAGTTGAACCTGATTGGAAGTCAGAGCTTATTATAAAGGTTGTATAGGATGATCTAAAATTAAAAATTAATAAATTACAGCATGGACGACTATAACATATGCGAGGGTATCTGATGAACACCAGTTTGGATTGCTTGGGTCTTTTGTTGCTGAAATTTTGAGAACCAATCTCGGGTCTACATTCATTGTTGCAATGCATGATTCAAAGTTTCAAGGTGTTTACATCTGTTTAGAAGCTTGCAAGAGAAGGTTTTTAGCAGCCTGTAGGCAACTTTTGGGGTTGGATGTATGTTTCTTGGAAGGGACGTTTGGAGGGCAGATGCTTGTGACAGTGGCATGAGATGCTATTAATTGTATTTACACAGTAGCATACGTTACAGTGGAGAGAGCGTTTATTTGGAGGTGGTTTATACAACGTTTACGTGAAGATTTGAAGATTGTGAATAGTAATTAATTGACTTTTATGATAGATATATATGGGATTCTTCAGGGATTCCTTATGCTCATGCGGGTAGCACTATTATAGACTAAAGGAATGAACCTTTAAAGTACAAGCATGGGTGTTATATAGTGAGTATATAAGCTGATACGAGAATATCATAAACCATATCATGGGACAAAATTATGGTCACGAGTAGATGCTCTCCCGATCAAACCACCAAAATGGTTTGTACCTAAAGTTGAAAGAAAATAGAAGAAGACAGTAAGAAGTTGTCATAACCTGTTCTAGGTCCAAAGCAAAGTTGAATAAGAAGCGAACCATGGTGACTACTTGTAGTGTCTGTAGAGGAACATGGCACAACAACAGGTAACATCAAAAGGCAAATGCACCACACGAGATTTGTTTATATATGGATTTGTATCGAGTACGTAGATGCACCCCCGATCAAACCACCAGAATGGTTTGTACCTAAAATGGAAAGAAAACAGAAGAACAGACGAAGACAGTAAGAAGAAGTTGTCATAGCCTGATTTAGGTCCAAAGAAAAGTTGAATAAGAAGCGAACCATGGTGATTACTTGTAGTGTCTCTAGAGGAACATGACACAACAACAGGTAACATCAAAAGGCAGATGCACCACACAAGGTTTGTTTATATATGGATTTTGTATTGTGTTTTCTGATTCTTGGTAAAATATGGCCTAATGCACTTTGTTTTATATGCTCGTTATATGAATGGTCTTATAGGGCTGCAAATCCTAAAAATCAAGGAAGCTGAAGTCACTTCGGGAGTGAAAACGCAAGGGTGACCAAATCTATCCCAATATCCTATAATTAGTAAATTTGGTTAAATAAGGTTTTTAAGTCATTTATGAGGAATTGACTCTAATCACAAGCCAAACTCTTGCCGAGGCCATTGAGGATACCTGTATTTGAAGTGCAATTATTGAAACCACCACCTAATTTTCAGTTCATGCCAACACCTGGAATTGGTTTAACCAGTGTGACACAATTTAACAACTATGGTCCTTCACAAAATGTGCCACATATTTCAAGAACAGGGAAAGCTCATCTCCAAACCTTAGTGGAAGGCTTACAAGAAACAGTGAAACGTGAAAAAGCAAAGAAGAGAGAAGCCATAAAAAAGGGGTGGTCCAGTGATCAATTCTATATGTAGCACCAAGAATAAGGAAAGATTTAGCAACTCAGTAGCACATTAGTTTTGTTTCATGGCTATCATTTAGGTTATGAAGATAAGAACTCTAAACTGATTGAATATTTTTTTGGTGTACATTTGATTGAAATTATGTTCTTGTTGATGTACAATTGAATCAAATTATGCTTGGTGTATGGTTGAATGAAATTTTATATATTGGTGTATAGTTGAGTGTACTAGAATGTTTAGTGTATGATTGAGAGTGATTAATTTGTTATAGATGAAAGAGCTGGTTTTTATGGCTGATGAATTCCAAATATACAAATTCACAGCAAAGTACTATTCAGGATGCATTATTGATTTGCTAATGTCTAATGTGATAATGATATTGCATTACCTATATCGTTTTCCTGCTTTTGGAGTGTGTGAAATAAAAGGTTATGTGTACATGGTGCAGACAAACATCAAAAATCTTCCTGGTGTTTCTTTCTTTGATCATTTTCATCTCATACATGGTCTTTCAAGTTTCATTTTTTAAATGCATAATCTGCAGCTTATAGATTAATGGAATGGTTAAATCGGTTAATCTTGTTGGATATTATTTCATAGGTGTAGAAAAGCATATATACTCCCATGGGGAAATTATTGTTGGAATTTGGTTAAAATGAGATGAAAATTAATAAACTATAAAACCATGAAAAAAATTGATTTTGTGCCAACTTCACCAAATATGAACTTGATTTGATAGTCAAATTATGAAAATAAAAAGACTAACTTTACTCGTCGAGTAAATAATCGTACTATGTTTGGGAATTTTGAAACCAATTCCTGATGAATGAGAAATAGTGGTCCAAATTTGGAAGGGAAAATTGGATTTCAGCACTTAAGGTCATCGCTCGAGCAGCAAACCAGCGCTAGGTGAGTGCCAGGCAATCTACTTTTGGCACTCGAGCAGCGAATGGGCGATTGGGAAGCCTCACTAATGTCTGCGACCTTTGTTGAAATATGCTGAGTTTTTTGGTGTGTCGCTTTGACTACAACCCCTCACTTTTAATAAATTAGACCTTTTGGTTGTTGTAAAATCATTCCATATCATATTCATTCTTTGGTTTGCATAAAACCACTTCATTAAAGTGGCTTTTCTTACATAAAAATCATGTTCTTGGTAGAGAGAGAAAACTTTCGTTTTAAGTTCGTTGGTCTACGTAATTTGGAGTGCTCCTGTTATAAGACGTGGTCGTTAAATTTTAGGGGATGATTGCCAGGAATCATTATCACCAATGTTGAGCAATTCGTCTTAAGGAGCAAGTGCCAAACACTTGCCTTGACCAATTTTCTCACTTGCATTTTTATTTGTGATTTCTTTTAAACTTATGTTTTGATTTCAGAAAGACTATTCTTTTGTTTTATTCTGAGGATTGAATTGAAGAACAAAATGGTCTTCATTGAAGTATGGAAATGCTCGAATTAGTCTTCATATATTCAGTTTCGGTACATGCTTATAATATGTATGTATGTATGTACGTACGTACGTACGTATGTATGTGTGTGTGT
>CAIGRP010048554.1:0-31297 GCA_903798385.1 Fraxinus cuspidata
CAATGAATTAATATTAATGCACCATCTCCATGGTTTTCTCCTTCTCTTGCACCTTCAATCAGTTCTGCCATAACATGTATCATATACTGTTGGTACGCATGCCTGAATAACATTGGACGCGCAGACCCAAAATAATAACAATAATAATGGACTCGCAGGTCCAAAATAAATTAAGAGATCGCAGGCCCATAAAACAACAAGAATAAAATGAATCATTCAATATTTACACATGTTTGAATCCATAATCATCCACTAATTAAATATTCATCATATAAATGATTTCCTATATAATATCTAATATCATATGCATGTATGTATTCAAGAATCTAGCAATAATGGTCGTCTAAACTCATTTAGTTAAACGGATCATTTTAATTAGAATCAAATTAAATTAATTAGCTTGTCATTTTAATTAAAATCAAATTTTAATTAAAATATCAAATCAGAGTCCAACTCTAATTCCAAAATGATAGGGCGAAATTATTTAACTAAAATTAAATTTTAATTAAATATCAAATTAGAGTCCAACTCTAATTATTTAAAATTTTAGGGCGGGACTATTTAATTAAAATAAAATTTTAATTAATTATTAAATTAGAGTCCAACGCTAATCAAAATCGAATTAATATTTTAATTTAGATAAAACTTCTAAATAAAATAAAATTCAATTTAGGGTCAAAAATTAATATTTAAGTTAAAACCAATTTTAACGAAAATATAAAAGTCGTCAATTTTAAATAAAATTTAAATTTGGGTCAAAATCGAAATTTTAGGTCAAACCCATTTAAAAATCAAATCTAAAACCATTTTAATATTTAAATTAAAAAAAAAACTAATACAAAAATTTTATCCTAAATTTTAATTTAGGATAAAACTCATAATAAAAGAACATTCAATTTATGATCATAGTTTAATATTTATGTTAAAACCAATTTTAACAAAAATATAAAAGTCGTCAATTTAAAAAAAAATTAAATTTGGGTCAAAATTAAAATTTAAGGTCAAACCATTTGAAAATCAATTTTAAAACCATTTTAAAATTTAAATTCAAAAACCTTTTGAAAATTGCAAATTGACCAAAGTTTAAAATTACAAACAGAGCCTCCTAATTAGCAAAATTCGGAACAGATTTTTTAAATAAATTGCAAAGAGACTCTTTTTAACATAATTATAGGCGGGGATTGGAGCGCATGGCGCTGTTGCAATATCCAGCAGCGCCCGACATAAATCTAGGCAGGGACTGGAGCGCACAGTGCTGTTGCAATAACCAGCAGCAGCGCTCATCCTTCCAACTCGCAGAGGCTCGAGCGCCATGCCGCTGCTTCCGGACAGCGTGCCGCCTCAGTTCGGTGGCGATGTCGCTGCCATGGCTGGTGGCGCCATGTATTTCATATCCAGAATTTTGACCCAAAAAAATTATTTTCTTTTCCAAAACTGATTTTTGAAGATGAAAAGTATTTTTTTCTAAATTGCTAGATTGAAGAAAAATAATAACATGCAAGAACAATTTCTAATAAACACAAAGTCGGCTTTGATACCACTGTTGGGAACTAAATTAATAATGCACACCGAAAAATAAAACAATATTCAATTCCCACCAATGATCTGCTTTGTGTTTAGATAGAAACTGTTATAAGAATTATATTTTTGATAAATTCCACAAACTTTTTTGCTTTTTCCTGAACTCCAATGATCACTATCTCAAATCTAATTTGTCCAATTGTCCAGCCATCAGTGATGATCCACACAGAGAATAAGAATGATGACTAGGATTTATTTCTTGTGCTAGCAGGAATAACGAATTAATTCTCTACAATTTTCAAACCCTAGTAGCCTATAAATATAAGTTCAAGCCGGCTTGGCACGTCTCTTA
The DNA here is from genome assembly GCA_903798385.1 of Fraxinus cuspidata. Taxonomy (NCBI): domain Eukaryota; kingdom Viridiplantae; phylum Streptophyta; class Magnoliopsida; order Lamiales; family Oleaceae; genus Fraxinus; species Fraxinus cuspidata. Next base: position 1,874 of record CAIGRP010048554.1, read on the forward strand.
AACTTAACCCGGTCCAATATTTAATTAATCAAATTAATTAAATCTGGTCCATGAATTAATTAATCTCGGGCCTATTAATAAGCAACTCAATTAATTAATTATCCAACACTTGTCAATTAATTAATTGGTAAATCTCATTCTTCTGGTTCTCTTTTGTGTGTGACCCATTAGGTTCCCAATCACGATACCTAACGACGTGAATTATTATTAAAACTTAACACGGTCAATTATTTAATTAATATAATTAATTAAATCTGGTCCATGAATTAATTAATTAATTCGGGCCTATTAATAAGCAACCCAATTAATTAATTATCCAACACTTGTCAATTAATTAATTGGTAATTCTCATTCTTCTAGTTCTCTTTTGTGTATGACTCATTATGTTCTCAATCACGATACCTAACGATGTGAATTATTATTTTTATCTAATTAAAGTAGATAAATTGAAACACCTCTTTTAATTTATCACCAATTCACATTCGTCATCCTAGATTGACATCTAACAATGTGTTAGGGCAATACATGTGACGAGAAATGACACGTGGTGTGACAAAATCAAACTTGTTCGTTTATCGTGAAACTATAATACATTCGTCAATATGACCTGATTAATTACGAGATATGGATATAGGTTAATCTCAATTATTGATCATATCGTATATCCCACTGTTAAGTCAATGTAAGTCGAAAACTCAATTTCGACTTATGAGTTGAGTTCACATTGGCCAAGAATTTCATTATTAACTTAACTCGATAAAATGTATATCATAATCTCTTACTATCTAACAGTGACGTATCATCTATTAATCATTCACAGCATTCATATGATTCTTGACATACCCGAACGACATTGTATTAGCGACTCTTGGTAGAGCAACATCCAATATCACCAAAGTATGACTGTCCTTATATAAGGCACTATGTTGACCTCAAGTCAAATGAACAATTCCACTACCGAACTTTAGAGATTAACCACTGGCACTCAAATGGCTATCCATGTGGAATCTCCCCAACGGGTCTCCAATATTTTGTTCTATGACAAAACATCTACGTGTTCATTTAAGCGTCACGACACTTTAATTTGTGAGATCAGCTACTTACTTCGCAAGCAAGAAATGTCATACATGATGGTCTAACTGTAATAACGATATACGTATGTCATTATTACTTACGACTAAGAATGATTTAAGATTCAGTCATATTGCAATTTGTATCTCACAATCACAACTCCTTATGATTAACAAATTGCAAAAATTTAAATCTACGGATTCTATTATTTAATATGATAGATTAGAAAAGCAATTAAAATAAATAATAGATCTCGACATCAAAATGCAGTAAACATGTTAAAGTGTTTACAACCTAAATCGATTGGGTTTAGGGCATAACACTTATAGAGACGACTCACCTTGACAATCATTGTTTCACGTACAAGAAAGTTGAATTTGTGATCTCCTCGTGACGTATTCCAAACTCGAGCTCGAGTATTATGTACGAAATTTCATAGCACGAGGGCCCACTTTCTTCCCATAAATGAATCACTCTTAAAACAGGTGGTTTTCGAATATAAGCAAATCCCATTTATGAATGAACAAAAATTTGAAGAACTTCAACGTGTAGACAACAGTGTAGGCTTACATCGGGTACTGTGTTTATGTGAGGAAAGAGACATGTCAAAGAGATGTAGACAAAAGAAACGGACGAGCTTACAACATTGAAATATCAAAAATTGAGTAGACAAAAAGTGAACTAACCATCTAAAAAGGATGACAAATATCACGAACAAATACTACGATACAAAGCTGCAAAAGAGTGAATTAAGGAAGTATGTAGCCTACTAAATACCAAAATGCCTTTCTGCCTTTTGTTTGTGTTTATTATTAATGTGCCTGTGAAGAATAATATGTAAAAGACAAGACAGATCTTGTCATGGCCATCGACAACTACGGTTCCATCCGAATATAAAAACACTTGTTTTTCGATTCCTGTGTGTGTCCAATGGTTTTCATTCATATACTACATACTTTCTGCTCTAGTTTTACCGTTTTATTCTAAAAATAGAAAAGTTAAAAAAAAAAAAAAATTTATATATATAATAATAAATTAATAATTGCCCTTATATTCTTTCATCTTTTGCCAACTATGTTAGTTTAGTCAACAGACATTGTTTGCCAACTTTTTGGGAAAGAATAAAAAGAAGAATATGTCTGACTACACTAGAAAAATCCTCATCTAATGAACTCTATATTTTTTTTTTTCAAGAAGTTTTATTTTAATGGTGAAAACAAAACAAAACAAATTTAGGAGGTGAACTAAAAGTCCAGTAATGATATTGCGATATGTAAAAGTTAAACTATTTCAAGATATTAGTTGCTAAAGTAGAAAAGAAGAATGATGCTAAATCTCATATGCCCTCATCATACTTTAAGTCACTAGTCATAAATCTTGTGAACTTCATATCCATCTTCAGTGTCCTCCTCGAAACAAGCTAATATAAATCTATAACCACGTGGGAAAATCACATCCCTCGTCAATATCTCCATATATACCCAAATGTAGGAACAGAGACATTTGTGCCTTTGCTATAACCCCCTCCAAAAAAAAAAAAGCCTTTTATGTGAATTTCATTTTTTTACCAGCATTGGAACAAAGTTGTTTTTGTCTGCCCTAAAAGTAGAAATTCTAATTCAAATAGAAGTGAGGTGAATCATCTTCATGATTCAAGTCCCATGTTGTCGGTATATGAAAGTTTGAATTCTAGGAAAGCTTTTTTTAACCATGTATTAATTAATTAATCAGAATTAATTTTCGTCAATCAGTTTAGTCAAATAGTTCTAACAATTTCACAAACTATGACTAATGATTAACCAATCACTGTCTATCAAAATATTGTAGTAAATATAATTTCAAACATTGAACATGCAATATAACGTAATAAACCTCTAAAGGAAACATATACAGGCACCACAAGTAAATAATCCACTATAGGAGAAGAATACAATTATCTCATATTTTTCGAGGTTAGAATTATTCCTTTATAACATCAAAGAACCCTAAATAAAAAACCAAAAACAAAAATAAAAACAACAAATAACTTCCTCATTTTAGTAACGAAATCAAGCACACAATCTTGATTTATGTCATCCCTATGATTGAACATTAATTACTCTACAAGTCAAAATACGGACATTATCTTATTTTCACACCGAAATGCAACTTCTATACGTGAATTCCTTCAATCACCAATTCACAATTTTTTCAGAATTCTAGCAGAGAGTTTTTTGTGCTCTTAAAAAGGTGTAAAGAAAGAGAAAAGATCATTACTTATCATAAGCGCAATAATAAGAATAGTAAATAAAGAATAACATACAATATAACCCCAAGTCTGTATTATAAGGAAATTGTTTACTCTCTCCAAGTACGAAAGATTTGGTTATAATGTATTTAAAACAATATTTTGGCTCCATAAGTGAGTCATACAGTGTAGGTATTAATATAGAAATGTATAGAAATATAACTTATTAATATGGTAATTTGTTAGTCACGTGTATTCTAATCAGTGCACGTAGCATATGATTCAGCACGAACTCACTGAATGACTCAGTACAAACCCACTAACAGACTAACTTAATCAATATTGCACGATAAATTCCCCAAAACTTCTTCAAATTATTCGCTTTAAAAAATTGAATTTGTTTAACTCTGTTCAAAAGCATATTTTGCAACAATATATATCTTTTTCACATCGTTCATTTACTGTAACATTGACTTTTGTTTGCCATTGTTTAATAGAGTAGCGATCATTTCTCTCTCTTTTTTTTTTGCCATTGTTTAATAGAGATGTATGCAAGTCCTTTTTCTAATCTTTTTACAGTAGTAGAAAAAGAATTGTCAGTGACTTTTGAAACTTTTGTTGTACTTAAAATCTTTTCATTTTTTATTGTCATATTGAAAAATCACGTTTTCCATTAAAAACACTCAAATGAAAATGATGCACATATATATTTTAACGAATAATGCACATAGCACCTGAGCAACCAATAAAGAAACGATCACACAAATAAAGTCCTAAGGGTTGCAATTATACATAGTCTAAATTTCTAGGATTTTCGTGAGAATCGAATCTCGGTCTCAAAGGAATTGTCGAGTAAGTGAGGTCAAGTTGACAGATCTAACACATAATCAAATTGATAACAAGTACAAGAATGTGCAACAATTATAAAAAAAGGTTAAATCACAATAGTATCACAAGTATTGGCAAATAACCTAATTTCTAGCAGCAAGCAATAGTTACTCATCACAGTAACCCCCAATCCTGTTGGCCTCCCCAAACGATGGCCTACTATTGCAGAAAATTAAAAGTTTCAGCCAATTTACCAGAGTGGGCCTATTTGTGGTCCGTAATTACGAGATATGCGAATTTTAATAACAATTAATTTCAAGCACAAAGATTCGATATTTCCCATCACAAGAGCCAGGGGTGGTCGTGGTTGGGTTGGGTTGGGTCGCTTTTTCCCTAACCCAAATTTACCCCAATATGAACAATTTGATCTAAAATCAAATCAACACAATACAATTATTAGTTTAAACCTAACCCAACCCAAATCGATCAAATTTGAGTCGGTTTGGGTTGAGTTGGTCGGTTTGGGCCTCGGCCTAATAAAAATTGAATTCGATTACTTTTTTTTAGACAATTTTTCAAAATTTGAAATTACTTGAAAACTTCCATTTTTTTAACACATGTATAAGAAATTCTTTATAAAAACAATGTATAAATAAGCTTAAAATTATAAAGTATTGTCTTGTTTTACAATTTTTGGAATTCATTCATTTAATCATCATATCCTTAATTTTTATTTTGTCATTAAATAACTTTGCATTTGTTATTAGTATTCATGTCAATCAATTTATGTAAAAAGCAAATAGGTGTTTATAAATTATAAGTTATTCTCTTATCGATCATTGGGTCCATTTAATTTTTTTTATGTTAGATAATTTTTTTTATTTATTTATTGGGTTGGGTTGGGTTGGGTTGGGTTTTAATTCATAACCAAAAACCCAACCTCAAATTTGATTTTTCAACTCAACCCAACAATTGAACATAAAAACCAACCTAAACCGATCGATTGGGATTGGATTGATCGAGTTGAGCAATTGGGTTGGGTTTTGTCCAGCCTTAACATGAGCCACAATCAAGCTCTGATACCACTCTATAGAGAAAAAAAGATCATCATTTATCAATCAAACAAACCCAATATGCTAAATCTAATCAATAGGTAAGTAGAAATTAATGTAAATAAAAGTGGATGGTTCAGGGCTCAGTTTAGGGATCCAAAACTACACAGTAGCACCACTCAAATTTGACCAAGAGAACCACTATTAGAACCACAAAGAAGTCAACCACAAGCGTTAAAAGGAGCATCCGAATGGTGATTGCACAGGGCAAACGGAGTAGGGACAGGGGCGACACAGAGGAGATAGTAAAGAAAGACTAAGCCGTCGATATAGAAAAAAGGTACAAAGGGGACAAAGCAGAAGAGTCACCAAAAGCAGAGAAGGCAGAGAAGCCAAAGTAGATACATTTCTAAAACAAGGTAAAGATGATGATGAACCGTATATTTTATTAATTGAGCTTATTGAATATATAATCCATTGCATTGCTACAAGAATGATCTAGAAGCTATAACTGTTAGGTGGTTCCTTAATTTATGGATCATGTTGGAATCTTTGTGCAACGGATTGGTGGTCCAAAAACAAAGGACAAAGAAACAGTTATGACAGCTAGGAAGGAAGGCTGCTGAATCACCAAATGATCTGGAATAGAGCTCAGCTAATGTGGAGCTGATATGTAGACATATTAAATCTTAACACACCCCCCCCCCTTCAAGCTGGACGGTACGCAAGTGACTCCAAGCTTGTCTTTCAAGAAGAGAAATATAGAGTGATTCGGCCCTTTAGTTAGTAGATCTACAATTTGATCTGAAAGTAGGTACATATTCACTTCAAGTTTCTTTGCTAACACCTTATCTCTGATAAAATGAATGTCCAACTCTATGTGCTTCGTCCTAGCGTGATAAACTGGGTTGCCAGCCAAAGCTCCCGTGCTCATGTTATCACACCACAGTGTTGGGATTCCAGCTAATGGAAGTTCAAGTACCTGAAATAATGATTAAATCCACGCAACTTCTGAAGCAGTTGAGGCAAGTGCTCTGTATTCGGATTTTATGCTTGAGCGAGCTACTATGTGCTGCTTCTTTGAAGACCAAGATATCAAGTTGTCACCCAAATAGACGTAATAACCCATTGTTGATCTTCTATCATCTGAGTAGCCATTTAGACACAACCTGTCACTTCTTTAGATCCATAAACCATGGTTCATAGTTCCTTTGAGGTATCTTAATACTCTCTTTAGAGCTTGCTAATGTGTAGAAGTTGGAGACTGCAGAAATTGGCTTAGCTTGTTCACAGTGAATGTAATGTCCAGTCTGGTATGTGAAAGGTATTGCAGTGTCCCAATTGCACTCCTGTAGATTGAGGGTTCGGCTAATATTTCACCATCAGATTTTGATATGGTTTTGCCAGCAGAAATAGGAGTAAGATATGGCTTCAAGTTTTCCATCCCAAATCTTTTAAGTAAATTAGAGATATATTTTATTTGAGTGAGGTGAATGCCTGAATCATGCCATACTACTTCAACTCCAAGAAAATGATGTAACATTCCCATATCCTTTAGTGCAAATTTCTTGTTAAGTGAGTTTATGAAGCTTTGCACCAGAGCCATATCATTGCATGTTATGACAATATCATCTACATAAATAAGAGCAAAAATCACCTGCCTTTCATCCTTGAAGTAGAACAGAGACATATTAGCCACAGATTGTTTTAACTTCAAACTAAAAAAAGTTGATTTTAGTTTATTATACCAGACCCTAGGTGCCTGTTTCAATCCATAGAGGGCCTTTTCAAGTTTGCATACATGATTAGGCTTTGATTTATCTACAAAACCTTCTGGCTGATTCATGTAAACAATTTCTTCCAATTCTCCATTTAGAAATGCATTATTAATGTCTACCTGTCTGATGATCCATTCTTTGGAAATTGCAAGACTGAGTATAATTCTTTGTGTTGATGGTTTAATAACTGGACTGAAGGTCTCATAATAGTCGATTCTAGGAGCTTGATGAAAACCATTTGCTACCAACCTAGCCTTGAGTCTTTGAACTGATCCATCAGTGTTATGCTTGATTTTGGAAACTCATTTGTTTCCCACAGTGCTGTAATTTGGTGATGGAGGTACAAGTTTCCAAGTTTTGGTTTTTGTTAAAGCATTGAATTCTTCTTCCATGACTTTATTCCAATCTACATTCATCATTGCTTCTCTTACATTGTTAGGTTCAGACAGATTTTCAGTTGACTTTGCCAAGTGAGCCTTTGGTTTGAATATCCCTACTTTTCCTCTAGTGACCATAGGATGTTGATTTTGAACCCTTAGTCCCTCTTGAATCTGATTCACAACTGCCCGTTGAACACTTTCAGCCCTTTCATTATCCTGCCGAATATCAGATACTGATTTTGTAGGTTCTGGTTCAATATCACCGTCAATTCCAATTCTATCTAACTCATCCAAATTGTTATCATGAAGCTCATTTTCCCTTTAATTGTCACTTGAGTCAAAAAGTAAGTGAAGCTGGGCATGAGTTGCTTTAGTCTGAGCTGTATCAATAGGACTTGGAGCAGTAATAGAATTGTTAGGATCAGATGGAAGATGGATGTAGGGAACAATTACTTCAGATACTACAGACTGAGATTGGTTTTTCTCATTGAATAAAGACTCAAAGGAAAACTCTAGTTCGTTGAACACAACATGTCTTGAAATGTATAATTTACCTGAAGAGTTCAGACATTTATAGCCTTTGTGGGAGTCACTATAGCCAAGGAAAATGCATTTAGTGGAATGAAAACCAAATTTATATTTCTGATAAGGCCTTAAACAAGAGTAGCAAGAACATCCAAAGGTTTTTAAAGATCTATAGTTGGGTTCCTTTTTATACAGAGTTTGATAGGCAGATTTTAGTTTAAGGATAGGTATGGGCAATCTATTAATGAGGTATGTAGCATGTGAAAAGAATCCCACTAGTATTTCAAAGGTAACTGAGCTTGAGCCAGCAAGGTTAAGCCTGTCTCAGTAATATGTCTGTGCTTTCTCTCTATTCTACCATTTTGGGGTGAAGTATAGTGGCATGGATGCCTGAATTCGATTTCCTCTTGTGTTAAGAAGTTAAGGAAAACTCTGTACCCCCCCCCCCCCATTATTTTATGGTTCACTTTGTTTTCAACAAGTTTTTTGAATTGACTGAAAACTTTCAAAGCTTCTGATTTCAGTTTTAAGGGGTAAATCCAAGTGAACATGCTATAATCATCTAAGAATGTAATATCTGAAATCTGAAGTTGATAACACCGGTGCTGGTCCCCATATATCAGTATATACTAACTCCAGGGGTGTTTTGGCATGTGATGAGGACAGAGAGAAAGGTAACAAGTGAGACTTGCCAAGTTGACATGCATTGCAAAATGATTTGATGTCATTTTCCTTAGTTTTCAGGTTACAGATTTTAAGAACTTGGTTCATCACTTGGCTGGATGGATGGCCAAGTCTTTTGTGTCATACATCAACATTCAAAGACTCTTGACTCGAGCTAATAAAGGAATTACATAGGACTCCTGACTTGAATTAACTGAAGACACTTCACTGGTAAGAACAGAGAAAAAGTTGCAGCAGTATTTGTTTGGAAAGTTTGAATGATGAGGGATTTGTTTGATGTTTTGCAAAGGAAAATCCAGTTAATACAGCCCTTCCTTAAGCCTCCCTTGTAGCATCACCTCCTTCATTGACAAGTCCTTGACAAACCGATAGTTAGGATGAAATTCCATGAAAACCTGATTGTCTGACGTAAGTTGTGAGACACTAATAACGTTTTTCTTTATGTCAGGCATATGTAATAATTTGTTTAACGCCAATGTTTGTCATTTAAAGAAGAAATGTGTTTGGTTCCAAAGTGTGAAATGTTCAACTTATTTCCATTTTCCACCATGATCTTCTCCTTACCAGTGTACTCACTAGCTGAGGTGAGGTTTCCTTTATCAGAGGTGAAATGGTTTCTGGCTCCTGTGTCTGCAAACCATGCTGGATCACTCACCGTGTTAGGAGAGCCTATGAGTGCTGTAGGTGATGAATTGTAGCTGATTCTCTGATTTGATGATGTGCCAGTATATCTTTCATCATACCTAAAATTGCAAATGTTTGCTTGTGTCCAACCTTTCCACACACTTGGCAAACTAGCCTATTTCCTCCATATGAGTTTCCTTCTTTGCTCTTACCTCTTCTTCCACTTCTGTGAAGGTTAAAATTTGCAAATCTTCCTTCCATACTTGGCATGTTGAACCTGAAATGTTGATGGCCAAAACTAGATCTCTGAGAAATATTTGCTAAGGTTTGGTTAAAATTTATTCCAGTCATTTCATTTCTGATTGAGTTGAGGTGTTCCCGTCAACTTTCATAGTCATTAAAGTGGATTGGAGTTTTCCTCAGGAGATGTGATCCATGTTATTCAGTTGAACAACAATTGGTATATAATCTTCATCCAGTCCAGCTAAAACTTGGGTGATCAGATCTGTTTGAGTAATGGTTTTACCAGCAATTTCTAGATTATCAGCAAGTTGTTTCACTTTGTTTAGATACTGATCTATGCTCAGGTTTCCTTTCCTTGATTTCTGAAGTTCAGTGGTAAGAAAAGTGATCCTTGATCTATTATGGACTCCATAACTTTCTTCAATGGTAGTCCATAGTTCATTTGAGTTGACTGCACCCATCACCCTCATTGTTATATCTAGAATCATGGAAGAACAAATACATCCCATCAACAGCCGGTATGTTGACATCCATTGACAATATTCAAGATTCTTCACCATTTCAGCACTAGTTCCAGCTTCACCAGTGATTTGAGTACCTTTAAACTATTGAGGACACACCTTTGTCCCAAGAATGTGTCCTTCCAGGTTATGTCCTTGAATGATTGGGAGGATCATATTTTTCCACATCAAGTAATTGTTCTTATCCAGTTTCACATAGAAGGTTTGAGTCAGATTGACACGAAAGGGTGAGAGGTGATTATTTCCAAGTAATGGTACATCAGTGCTGCTGGAGAAAGAAGCTGGTATAGTGGCAGGATCAGCATTTTGAGGGGTGTTACTGGCATTGGCCATGGCTTGCTCTGATACCAAGATAAATTTCTAAAACAAGGCAAAGATGATGATGAACCGTATATTATATTAATTCAGCTTATTGAATATATAATCCATTGCATTGCTACAAGAATGATCTAGAAGCTATAGCTGTTAGGTGGTTTAATTTATAGATCATGTTGGAATCTTTGTACAACAGATTGGTTGTCCAAAAACAAGAGAAAAAGAAACAGTTATGACAATTAGGAAGGAAGGCTGCTGAATCACCAAATGATCTCGAATAGAGCTCAGCTGATGTGGAGCTGATATGTAGACATATTAAATCTTAACAAAAGTCATGAAGAAGCAACAATATCTCTCTCAAACAGGAGCCGAAGTATTGTATGCATAATGAGTCAATATCCAAATATATATAGGAATAAGGTTAGGGTATTAAATGGGTCAGGTTCTAATGTTGGGTTCTGAGTCCATCTTCGATTCTTGGGTTACCAATGTAATTCTAGGCCCTTTTTAAACGTGTGTTTGATGGATATTATTGAGAAGAGAATATATTTTAAATAGTGTTATAATGGGGAAATATTTGATTAAAAAGTAAGGAAAAATTATTGATATAATAGTAAATATTATTTTATTGAAAAATGTGTAGTTGAAAATGAGTTTTGAAAAAATATATTTTTAGAGAATATATGTCAAATAGGGGCTAAATTATACTCAATTGTGGGCTTAAAGTCTTGAGTTAACCAGTCTTGATCATTACATCATCGGCCCTATGTTTATTTGGTATCGATAATACACAAGAGTAAATTCTAAGAGCACTTAATGCGCAAGCTTCTCAATCACAAATTTCAGTTGACGGGCTAATTTTGGGATTGCAATTTCTAAATTGATGAATTGGCCATTTTTAAATTTCAACTAGTGTGCGTTTCTTTCTTTCTTTCTCTTCAAGGAGTCACATTTTGTTGGCCGAGAATGTGTTTCTTGGGCGCAGGTTGCCGTCATGCCATTATATATATTTTTCTTTTATTTTGTAATACTTGAAGGGAATTAGGTTACCATAAAGATAATGTGTTTGGAGGGAAAAACTAATATGATGTGTTTTATATATAAATTTTGCGCTTGGGCTTTCGTATTTTTCAAAATTGTTACCATTATATCACCTTACAAGCTTATCCAGACGTGCTTCATATGTCGTATATTATTCTCAATATTTGAGGGATGGAAATTGCAATATTAAGCAATAGAATATACATATTAGACAAAGTTTCAATTCAATTTTGTGCTTAATCAGGTCCGTGACATTAGAATTCAAACAAGAAGGCATAATTATGAACATGATATTTACTGTCAAGTGTCAAGAATCACCAGGCTGAAAGAATACACCTGGAAAATGAAGCTTTATTGGTAGAAATAGCAACTGGGGATAAGAGAAAAACAGATATATATGTGCATAGTTTATTGTGAGAGCACGTGACTCGGGCACTGACAAAAGTGAAGTGAAATCCAAAATTCAACCCAACCATACGGGATGGGATAGGAAAAATGGGCGCTCGTGATGGCTGGAAATGCTTACTGACTGAGTCTGTATCTGAATCTGAATGCTGGCTGCCGAGAGCTGACCACTCCCGACTCAGATTTCATGCATGCTATTTGTAAAAACTCCAAATTTTGGCCATAAAGGAAGGACTGCTACCTCATCTTAACCTACATCAGATTTATGCTTTGGTGCATGCATTTTTTGTCTCTACTTCTCCTTTTCCAGCTCTCGTCCTATAATCTTGAAAAGGACACTTCTTTAATTGGACTAGCCAAGGGAGCAAGAGCATAAAAACACGGGGCGAGGGGTTACTTGATACAAATATCCTATGATTGTTTAATTGTTAGATTTTAGCTAAATGTTCGCAAAAATATACAGTATTAGACCTCCACTTGTGAAAAAATAGGATGATTCAAACCTTACTCTTGCATTAGGCCATTTTGGTCATTACCATAAAAGGTTGGTAACCGCTGTCAATGTTGGATCGTTATTATATGTAAATGGTTGTTTAGACAAAGAAAGTGTTAAAGTTTAATTCACAGGGAGCGTAATTAAACTTTAGAAATAGAAAGAAAGAAGGTAAGAAAAAAATGAAGTGAATGATGAAATCCGAGGCAAGTGAAAACACTTTCTTTTTAAGATAATATTGCCCCACAACGGTGCTAACGATCTATGGTACTTGTCTCCCAAGATACAACGGATATAACTTGTGATAAAAGTACTTCAAACCACAAGTAATAGCCAACTTTAAACGAAGATTTTCCTTTACAAGAAAAATGGTTTTGGGAAAACTTTTGAAAAATATTTTCAAGAGTTTCGATGTAATGCTCAATACAAAATGATATGAGATGCACAATAGACGTTCAAATGGTCCTATTTATAGAAAATGAGGAGTTGTGATTGAAGTGTCACGCCCCGAACTCAAGAACCTTCATGAAGCGAAGCATCTATTGTTGTCGTTGGTCTTTCGCTCTAGCGATAGTGAAACCTATTCATTAGAACCTTTCTCGCTTGTGTGTCGCTTGAGCTCGCTTGAGCTATGGAGAGGCATTTTATCTTGGCTTGTATTTCCTCTATCCTTCTAACTATGAACCACAATTTATCATTCATTCGGAATTAATTTTGAGATTCTAAATATACCACAACGTTATACTCAATGAGTAGAAAAACTTAGTCTATTAATATTCATAATCTAACTATTGAATCAAGTTTGAATGTTTGGTTGAAGTTGACTTGAAAGTCACTTTTCCATACGTATACTTAACTAATTTTTTTTCATTCTCTAAATCAAATTCTAACAATCCCCCACGTGAATGGAAATTCGAATATGCTCATTTTTCCAACCTTAGATCTTCCTTAGTGAAATACTATCGAATTTATTTGGCTAATTGGTGAACGTGATGTCTTGAACCATTCAGTCGTTGGAGTAAACCATGATAATAATACTCACACAAATGTCTTTCCTAAATCATTGATGGTTCTCATTACTTGGTTCATTTTGGCTATGAACTACTCTTAGGTTTTATAAAGTGTTTAGAACATTTCATCATTTGAACAATTTTCATTGAGCCGGTCCCACCTCACACTTATATAGGTGACCTTCTATTAAGGGTATTTTGTCATACGCCACTTCATTTAATTAAAATATAGGAATCATTAAAATGATATCTTAACATTAAAATTCTGCAAAAAGCACTTTAATTATCATAGGAATGAGTTAGGAAACATTTTCTCAAGTGTTTCATTGAATCTTTATAACTTAATTGTCCCCTTGAATCAAGATCTTAGGATCTCTAGTCAACAAAGGGTTACCATTATAAAGATCCTTACGTAGTAGGCTTTAATCTCATTGCTTTCGATAAGAAACGTACTTGATCTCTCGATAAACCTTTCGTAAGTGGGTTCGCGATGTTTTCCTTTGACTTCACATAATCTATGGAGATGATACCATTAGAGATCAGTTATTTAATGGTATTGTGTCTACGATGTATATGTCTAAAATTATCATTATATATACTGATTTGAGCCCTTCTAAACCGATTGACTATCACAATGTATAGTAATTCTAAGTACCGGCTTAGGCAACATGGAATATCTTTCAAGAAGTTACGAAGTCATTCTGATTTTTCTCTAGTTTTGTCCAAAGTAATAAATTCTAATTTCATCGTTGATCGAGCTATACACATTTTTTTCGTCGACTTCCATGATATAGTAGTCCACCAATAGTAAATACATAACTACTAGTAGACTTAGAATCTTTTATATCAAATATCTAATTCGGATCACAATATCTTTCTAGTATCGCGAGATATTTTGTGAAGTGTAATCCATAGGTTAAAGTATACTTCAAATACCTAAAAACCCTTGTTAAAGTCTTCCAATGATCATGGGTTGGATTACTTGTGATTCTAATAAGTTTATTCACAGTAATGCTATGTCCGATCGAGTGCAGTTTGTAATATACCTTAGACTGTCTATAACATGTGAATACTTTAGTTGTGGCACACATTCACCCTATTTTTGAATAAGTATAAACTTGTGTCAATAGGAATTTTCACAGGGCTTTCCTCAAGTATATTATACATTTTAAGTATACTTTCAATGTAACGAGATTGAGAAAATATAATTTCTTCTAATGTTCTAAAGATCTTAATCCTTAATATTACATCAACCACACCAACTCTTTCATATCAAAATGTTTTGTTAACAATCTTTTGGTGTTTATCAATATATCGTGACTATTGGCCATTATCAACATGTTGTCTACATATAGACATACAATTATGTTGGCTTTTGGTGTATGTTCTATATGTATATACTTGTCAAACTCATTTATCTTAAATTTATTAGACAATATTGTTTTGTCAAACTTTTGATGTCATTTTTTATGAGCTTGTTTCAATCCATACAAGGATTTAACTAGTTTACGAATCCTTTGTTTGTGATTAGGAGAGATGAACCCTTCGGGTTGTTCCATAAATATCTCATCTTCTAACTTACCATTTAGAATGTCGTTTTTACATCCGTTTAATGAATCTCAAGATTATGTAATGCCGCAATTGCAATTAACAACCTTATCGAGATAATTCTAGTTACGAGTGAGTAAGTATTAAAAAAGTCAAGTCCTTCTTTTTGTATATATCCCTTAGCAACCAATCTAACCTTATATTTGTCAGTGGATCCATCCGATTTTAGTTTCCTTTTGAAAATCCATTTACACTCTAAAGGCTTGTTTCCAGGAGGCAAATCAACTAATTCTCAAGTATGGTTTCACATTATATAATCTATCTCATTATTGATAGCTTATTTCCAATGCGGTGCTTCCGGTATAGACATTGCTTCATCGAAAGTTTTTGGGTCATTTTCTACCATGAAGGATAGAAAAATCTCGGCGAAGAAGATATTCTTGCATTTTTACTACGCATTAGTTCTTCCTCATTTGAAGTGTCATTTGTAGTATCATAAGTTCTTTTATTTGAATTTTCATTTTTCTTATTTTTATGTAGAAAAATATTCTCGAAGAATAATACATTTCTCAATTCAATTATTGTTTCTTCATGTACATTTTGAATTACAGATTTATGCACAAGGAAATGATATCCACTACTATTATTGGCGTATCCAATAAATATGCAAACAATCGTCTTACGATCGATTTTCACTTGTTTGGGTTTAGGTATTTCAACCTTAGCCAAACACCCCCACACTTTCAAGTATTGGTGAGAAGGATGATGACCTTTCCATAATTCATATGGACTTTCTTCCATTTTGTTAAAGGGTATCTTATTAAGAATACTATTTTCTGATAGAATATTCCCTCCCCCCTTCCCCCCAAATTTGAGGTAGACCCGAGCTTATCAATTTAAGAGTTTGATTTTTGTGTTCAACAACACCATTTGATTAGGATGAGTAAGGTGTCATTGTTTGATGAATGATTTCATATTCGGAACAATATTCTTCAAACGGTGCCCCGTATTCACCACCTCTATCACTACGAATACTTTTTATTAGTTTACCAAGTTGTTTTTCAACTTTTGTCTTATAATATTTAAAGGCATATAAGGATTCGTCTTTACTTCGTAGTAGAAACACATAACAATATTTTGTACATTCATCAATGAAAATTATAAAGTATTTCTTATCATCTTTAGTTTGAAAAAATTTCAATTCACATATATCGCTATTTATTAACTCTAAAGGTGTCGTGTTCCTTTGAATTTAGTGAAAATGTGTTTTGGCCAACTTTGCTTCAACACATACTTCACACTTATGATTAGGATCAATCTTAAGCGTCGAAATTAAACATTTATTCATAAATTTGCGCATAGATTTGTAATTGATGTGTCCTAACCGACTATGCCATAAACAAGACAACGCAAGCATATAATTAGAATTCAAAATTTTATTATAATGCTTTGTTTCGGTACAACTGTGAGAAAGTTTATTTTGAACATTCCATCATATACGTATTATTTACCAACATACATCTCATTCTTAGTGAGTACAAATTTATCGGATACAAATACAAGTTTAAAGGCATTTTTACTAAGTAGATGCTCGGATTTAAGATTTTTACAAATGTCCGGTACATGTAGGACATTTTTCTGGACGAGCTCTTTAGTGGATGTCATTTTCAAAGTAACTTTCCATTGTCCTTCCACTTTAGAACTTGCAGAATTTTCATGAAGAGTTGTTCTCCATTCAATTTTTTGTAGTTAGAGAACATAGTCTTGTCTACACAAATGTGACGGATAGCACCAGTATCAACCCACCATTCCCTTGAATTTCCAATATTGTTACATTTTGAAACAACCACTGAAAGGTTCATCTCTTATATCCCTTCAGAAAGGATGTCTCTTTCAGCTACATTTGCTTTTGTGTTTTTCTTAGGCTTTCGACATTCATTAGAGCGATGCCCGACCTTTTCACAATTGTAACAGTTGCCTCTTAACTTCTGACATTCTTAGAGTTGTCTCTTTTTGGTACAACACCAGAGATCTTACTTTTCTTCTTACAACCTTCGAACCAGTTTCAACAAAATTTGCTCCAAATTGAACAATAAATTTCCTTTCGGTGTTTATATTGTCTTCCTCGATCCTCCAACGGACTATCAATTTCTCCAAATTCATCTTCTTGCGTTTGTACTTGAGATAATTTTTGAAATCTCTCCACATAGGAGGGAGTTTCTCAATGATGGCTGCAACTTGGAAGAAGTCACTTAATTCCATCTTTTCAGCATATATGTCATGAAGTAGAACTTGAAATTCTTGTACTCGACTTATCACGGTTTTGGAATTTACCATTTTGTAGTTCAAAACTTGCCATCAATAAACTTATTTGTTCTAGTATTCTCAATCTTGTACTTATTTTCCAACGAATCCCATAGATCATTGGCCGAGTCTATAGAACTATACACTTCATAAAGTGTATTGTCTAATCCATTTAGGATGTAATTTTTGTAAAGGAAATCCTAATTCTTCCATGCATCCAATGCAACAATCGGATCACGATTATTTTTTGTTTCTTGTACAGCAAGAGCACTTTCTTTAACAAACCTTGCCAAATTCAAAGTAGTAAGATAAAACATCTTCTGTTGCCATCTTTTAAAATCTACACCTGCAAACGTTTTTTTATTTTTCTTCATGTAGGATGTGAGAGTTTGATATAGGTATGGCCAAAGGCAAAACCACTTGGTTCATAATATTTGTTGTTTGACGCGAATAGTCTCAACAGTATTCATTTCTTTTATAAACAGAAGTTCAACGTACAAAATAATGAAATAAAGAAATAGCACACAAAAGCTTAAAGATGAAAAAGAATGTCTAACAACAACTACAAACAAACGAATATTGTCTTCAGAATATTGGATAGTTAGTATATATAAATGGTTGTTTAGACAAATAAAATATTTAATTTTAATTCATAGGAGCGTAATTAAACTCTAAAAAAAAATGAAGTAAAGAACGAAATTCGAGGCAAGTGAACACTTTCTCCTTAAGATGATATGGCCCCGCAACGATACTAACGATCTACGAAACTTATCTTCCAAAATACAACGAATAATACTTCTGGTAAAAACACTTCAAATCACAAGTAACAGCGAACTTTTAACAAAAAATTCCCTCTACAAGAAAAATGATTTTGGAATGCAAAATAATATAAGATGCATAATGGATGTCAAAAGGGTCATATTTATAGAAGATGAGGGTTGTGAGTGAAGTGTCACGCCCCAAAGTAACCTTTACGGAGGAAAGCATCTCTTGCTATCGCTAGCTTGTTGCTGGCCTTTCGCTTGAGCGACAGTGACATCTATTAATCAAAACCTCTCTCGCTTGTCTATTGCGAGACTGCCGCTCATCGCTCGAGCGACAGGCGAGTTATGAGAGAGGCATTTTACCCTGCCCAGTATTCTCTCTTTTCTATCCAATTTTGGACTACAATTTCTTATCATACTAAATTGATTTTGAGATTCCAAATATATCACGACGATTTACTCGACGAGTACAATAAGTTAATATATTTATATTCATAATTTAACTATCGAATCAAGTCCGAATAATTGGTCGAAATTGACACGAAAGTCACTTTTCCCAATTTATACTTAACTAATTTTTTTTATTTTTTCATTCTCTAAACCAAATTCCAATATTGCATTGGATAGCATGCCTTGACCATTAACTATGTCCCTAGAACACTTATCATGGTTGTAGCATGTTATTCAAAGGTGTAGCATAAGTGAACTCGTCTACACTTTACGAAGGAGTAAATAGACTCTTGAGAATTGTGCATTTGATTGACTAATGATATTCTTGAGTCGAGCCCCTACAACAAAACCGAAGAGTTGTAGAGTGAACTTATAGTAGGGTTGTAGCATTCAATTCAAATGATGGAATAGGTCACTAAGTGGTTTTGCTCGGCACAATTAATATGTCACATTGATGAATAATATTAAGCCCATGTTTGGTTCCATAGTGAATTAAAATTCAATTTAAAGTCGACATTTAATTTTAACCACATATTTCATGAAACCCACAATTTTTCAAACGTACATTATCAACTTTTATGAACATCTAATAAATATCTAATTTTTATCTAAATCAAACCGGAGCTAAATAAGAAAACAAAAAAGCATTTCACGAGAAACTCTTTTTTTTTTTTTAATCATGTTGAGTCCACTGCACCACATGACTCAATTAATTATTATATCTATGATATCTTTCTTTCCATGGAGCTTTTCTTTTCAACACTTTGGTTGGTCTAACCTGCATGATCAATCATAATCACTTGTAGAAAATTACTTTTCAAATTCAAAGTAATTTATACTCTATTAAGATTTCTATTTTTTTTACTAAGAAAATTACTTTTCAAAGTTAAATTTTAATTTTAAACACACATTACGTAAAACACACAAGTACCATTCATTTATCGATAACTCGTTTCTAGAAAAGTAACTTTTGAATAGAAAAAATGAAACCCGAACCTTGAATACTTTGATTAGGGTGAAGCTGTAATGATTATTAGCCTTTATTCATATTATTACAGTAATCATAAATTCATAATACTTTGAAATTAAATGTCCATGAGAATAAGACAACATGTCAGTCCATATCTTGACATTCCGTGACCTTCAAAGCACATTACTATTAATTCCTCAGCCTTTTTCCCCCTCTATAAAAAGCATGCCGCTATATGTTATGCATATAGCGCTGCGTTTGGGGAAAAAACACATACATATACACAAACAGAGAAGATAGATACAGATGTCATCCAAAATGCAGAGGAGAATGGCACTGCGAAGAAAGCTACACATTTTGAAAACTCTTACAAATTCCAAATCAGTAATACTCAGTCACAGGAGTTCATAACTTGTGCTTGAACTCTATTTTTCGAACTTGTTTTGTGGTAAATATTAGTGTTTGATTTTGTTTGTTGTTTGTGAAGGTGAAGAAGAGTTCCATTATAATGGATGCCTTTCTCTATATCTACAAGTTGAAGCTCCGAGTAGAAGCCATCCAAAGAGAATACCAATACCTTGTAAATCATATCCAAGTATGTATATATATCTCACCCACACATGCTATAGAGAGTCGGGTATAGAAGTTAATCTTGTTGAGATGAGTAGTCTAAATCATTGCCTATATGTTGATTAATGATTCGTCTTTAATCGATGTAAGAATTATCTCTTAACCCACACTTTGTGACATGTATGGTCGGCAGATTTGTACATAATTAAAAGAAATCTCCTTGGTTATCCTGTCGAGTAGTGTCTGATAGACTGATATACCAAATATGTCCAAAGGTACATTATATTTGACAAAACACAATTTCAGTTTGCAGGGATTGATTGTAAAAGTTTTTTAGCAGATTTTGATAAAAAAATTTATGAAATATATGGTTGAAAAATCAAAAGTCGAAGATCACATGAAATATGTGTTTAAAATTAATTATTGATCTTGATCTCAGCTGTTTTAACGACTTTTTAAGCTTTTCCAAATAACCATTAAAAAAGGAAGTTAAAATCTTGGTTATCTTATTTAGCCGTCTCATCGAGTGAATACGTATGTGGGTTCTTGTTAATATTTTTTTGATTTTGATTATATGAAATGTGCATGAATTGAACAGGAAGTGAAGGTAGAGAAGGATGGGACAAGATATGTAGTGAGGGTGACATGCAAGAAGGGAGAAGATTTGTTGGTGTCAATTATTGAAGCGCTTGAAGAAATGAATCTTAATGTCCTCGAAGCCAAAGTCACCAGCAAACACTTCTTTGGAATGGAAGCCATTGCTGAAGCTAAAGGCCATGACGTTGATTCAAGAATTTTGACTCAAACCATTCTCAATGTCATTCAAAAGCCAACTGGAAATGGGGCTATCAATTAATAGAAAACAGATGGTTCTCAGTTAAGTGTCTTGTTTTGTAATTTTGGGAATGTCACTTACTTTTTGGAGTGAAAATTGGATAAAGTGACACCACTCAGGGGGAGGCTACTTTTCCTAGATATTTGAAAAATCACCCAAAAAAGTTTGTATTTGTGGCCTATGTTATATATTCATGAAAACTTTTTAGCTCCATGGTATTTTTTTTTTTTTTTTAATAACCAGGTTTCTACCTTCAACAACTAATCCAAGAGTCTACGCCTCGACCCCTCAAGACGCAGGGCTCCATGGTATTCTTGCTCGACAGTTTATTTACATATGGGCATAATAAACCTTAAAAATAAATTATTAAATTTAAATTAACAAAAAAATGTTAAATAGTTTACGTAACTATTACTGAGTATATATATATAAGCTTCTGTTTGGTACACATTAAAATTTTCATTTTTATTCTTCTACTAATTTTCAACCACGCATTCTTCAATAAAATAATATTTTCCATCACATCAATAACTTTTCTTTTTTTTTTCAAACACACATTCTCCATCAATCTATTATTCTAAAATACATTCTTCCAAAATAATGTGACTCAAACACACCTACGTTTAAAACTTTAGACCGAGGTGTTTCAAAGCGATATCAAATGAGTGAAAAAAATCTTGAATAAGTCAAAACAGCAGTCATTATCATTTGGACAAGGCATGAATATTTTTTTGTTAATCTTATTTAGAAAATTTTCAAATGAATATTTTTATATTGAATTCTCAATATAATATTAGAGAAAATGTATAAAATATTACGATAATTCACAATTTTGTGTGAATTTTGTTACAGCTGACAGAGTGACCCGTGAATTTTCGTCGTTCGCTTATGATTGATGATTTTGTTTGTTAATCCAATTGTATTCCAAATTGTTTCTTCGGCTGTTTGCAGCTACCTTTCAAGATACATTTTCAAATTTTACAAACTTGACGAAAAATTTCAAAAATCGGGTCATAAATAAAAATAAAAAAATAATTTAATTAAATTTATTATTCCTTAATTAAAGAAAACTGAAATGGTGGTATGTTATAATCGATTTTCATATCTCCATTCAGCTTAATTGATACAGCATCACCGATCACCTCCCAAAGATGGACGGAAACCCCCAATCAAACTCTCATAAATTCGTACTCATTCAGTCACAATTCTGTCGTGTTCTTCGTATTGACGGGATGAATATTTGGTTTGAAGTCGCAAATTCTTGGGCCAACATTATATGTCGTCATCATCTCCATTTAACCTACAAATTTACAACTTCTGGTTTGGAGTCACAGTCACAGAGCACTGGTTTGAAGTCCCAAAGCACTAATTTCCTTCCTGGATCATAACGATTGGAGTAAAATTCTAATTAATTGATTTCATATAGATATGTCATTTATGAATGTCACAAAGTCACAGATTCGGTGTTATTGAGGTACAATCAATGTGATTTGAATTTATTAGAATGTGACTATGTTTACTGGTTATAGTGAAATCGTTTTGATACCAAAATCATTTCCCCATATCTTTGCCAATCACTGTTGGGTTTTGATACCCAATAAATTCGGGCGATGATGTAAAACCGTTTTTTTGGAATTATACTTTATAGGTCTATGCCGATGAATGACGTGAAATGTCGACACCACAATTTTTTAAATCTATCACGTAATCCACTTGGACTATTTAAAGCAGTCTAATTTAATTAATGATGCTCATGACCCAACCCAAAACCTGGATGGCTTTTTGGAAGTAGCCCACTTATATTCTACCTTTTGGGTCCTATTTCCTAATACGCTAAAAGCCCATTGTTTCCACTATATTGGCTGTCCGTTTCTATTGCTATGGTGCGTGTGAAATTGGGTACCCGTGAGTTTGAGAGAAAAGGTAGCGTCCCTTTTTTTGTGCTTCCCGGTTCTTGGCTTTGCGCTCAACTGTGCGGTCTTCTTCTCCTCTTCTCTAGCCTTAGTGGCTGATTCTTGAGGCTACCTTATTCTCCACACCGTTGCCCTTTGTGGGAACTAGAGAGCAACCGATTTTGGGAGGTTTTGATTTGGGATTGGGTTTGACATTTGGTGGTGTTGATTGGTCGACTGAGCCTGGAAAACAAAAGATTGGAGCACCAAAAACAAACAATCACAAACGCAATTTGTGAATGTTGATGTTTCCACAATTTTTCTAATAACTATGATATTACAATTTTGATATTGCCTGCATGATTTGAAGATTCTGGTGAAATGTTTGTGACCTGTATGTGCTTGTTAATGTAGATGGTAACTACATCAAAAACAAAGTCCCAAATTAGGTAACGTTGATGTGTTGGTCGCAGTTACTCTCTGCTTTATTTCTAATACTGGTAATGTGTTATCAATCTGGTATCGATGTGATTTCCAATTTTAGTGTTCAAAGTTGTTGCTAAGTGCATCAGTCACAAACTGACAATGTTTGTATTACTGATTAGTTACCAATAATATTTGGTGAACTGATTGTGACCTCACATGGTCACAATATATGTATTACCGATTTGTTTTCAATAATATTTGAATATAATAAACTGTGACTTGTAGTGTCATTGTCACAACAACTTAATGTTCAAATTTTTTGCTTATAAATGTTTCAGTCATGAAGTGACATATTATGTGACTAATTATTTACCTTTCTAGGATATTTTTGCATTTATGGAGTACGTTCATGTGTCTGTTGTACGGTGGCAATGCATCTGTGTTTTAGTATACTACAAATATATTAAACTGGTTGAGATTGTAATGTCCAAACCGGGTTTGAATTCTACAGATGGTAGGTACAATGAAGTACGTGAAGAACGTGCAACACCTTGGCACCGCTAAGCCAAACACAAGGGCAGGAGAAATCAAATAAACATAGAAAATCAGTAAATCGTAAACAACGATTTATATTTCATTCAGTTGGCAAAAGAGTTATTGTATTCTTTCATTTCTATAAATTTGTGATTGGAAAATAGTTTACAGATCTCATATATTGTGTAATATTGGACTGACTGGAATGACAGCATGATGAATATACTAAATCGAAATTATATCCTTATTTTGATTAAAACATATTTGTCATAAATGACTGTGATCTAAGAATCAAGTCGAGCCAACTCATAAGCCCAAGCTCAAGGCTCAGTATCGACTAATAAAAAAAGGCTCGAACTTTTTAGGCTCAAGCCGATTCCGGGCTTGGCTCTTCTCCAAAAAATGGGCTTGGCCCTGGCTTTGGCTCGAATCACTGTCAAGCCGAGCCAACTCACGAGTCTTATGATTTTTTTTATTACTTGAATATACAAAAAAAAAAATGATTGTTAATTTACAAATTAAAAAATTAATTTAAAAACTATAAAAATAGGCATAAAAGCAAGCTGCACGAGCCCATATAGGTCCTGCCCGTATTTTGGCTCGTGCATCTCGTAGGCTAGTCCAGGCTCGAGCCAAATCTCATTTTTGAGGCTTGGCTCGAGCGTTGGCTTGTACAAACGAGCTTTGACTAGGGTCGACTAGGATTTTTTTCGAGTCGAGTCATGAGTCACCTGAACTTACGGGCTCGTTTGCCACCACTATTGTGATTTGTATTAGTGATAATGTAATGTTTTATATTAATACTATTTGTGATTATAAACTAAAATTTTTATTTATGCCTATTTTTCAAATAAAAGAAACTGAATATGACCAATATATTTTGTTTGGTAAGGGCATGGTATTGGTATAGGAAGTATAATATTATGTACTTTTTATATAATACTTAGACTAATTGTGACATGTTATTAATCTGTGTAAACTACAAATTGTGACCTGTGATGTTTTTGAAATGTAACATGCTACGTCAAATTTCAAAACTGTAACTTGTGATATGTAATGGGTTTGTAACCATTAACCAGTGATTTGAGACTTCGTGACGTGTGACATATTACTTTTGAAAATCTCATAGTTCGACCTAAACTACACCTCGGGGTGAATATGTGTAAATGCGGAATTAACAAATTTTAATTAACCAGCAATAAGTTACCAATTAATTACTTCTGAATGATTATACAAACAGTTCGGTTATACTATATTTGAATACTGCAGAATGTAAATTCAGTAAATAACATAATAAATAACACACGGTATGATCATGGAGAAACTCCAAATGGGTAAAAACTCTGGCCACTTTGCCAGTCAACAATCCACTATAAACGATATATAACTTACAGTCTACCAGACTAGACGACAATACGCACTATTTGATATCCGACAGCTCTCCTGGATTCGTACTCCTGCATCAACTCCCAGCTACAGTTTTCAAAGCTCTCCTGGATTGTGCTTTCCTGCAGCAACTCCTAGTTTTGTGAAATCGTCTATCTTCTGTGGATCAATAAAGAACGCCATATTTTTCAATGACTGGAACTCCAGTCACCTACCCTTGATCTTCAAAACTCTGACAGATATAAAGGAAGCATTAGTTTGGTATTTGGATTGTGAAACTGATATTTTTCACTGCCAAGAACAAATCAATTTAAACAATGAAGGTTGAAATCTCAAGAGGATGAAGAGAATATGAAAAATCAAGTGTTCGCTCAATGATCAACCTTAAAATTTACATTATGTGGCGTTCAAGTATTTATATGCAGGTTAGGGAATGAATTGGCCGAATAAAAAGCCTTTAAAAAACGAATTAAAAATTTCCCGGATGACACCGTCGCTCGAGCGAAGGGCTAGCAACAGTCGAGCGATAGGTTGTCACTCGAGCGAAGGTGAGGCGACAGTCGAGCGATGAATTTTCTATTTTTGATGATCGAGCCAAGCCTTGGCAACAGTTTAGCGAAATTGGGGTGCTATTTTTTCTTCTTTTCAATTCTTGAACCCTAGACCTAAAATATCACAACTTATATTAAATGCACACTACTCCTTGACTTTTTACAACATATTATCTCTGGTCATTTTGTTCATAGAATAGCCAATTACATTAAATACCTAACAAGCTCCCTCTTTGGCATTTTGTGACAAAACTACAATCTAAAGTCAAGACGATAATAAAATAAAAATACAGACTCAAAAATTGACACGACCACAAAACTGTCTTGATTGAATTCTACTTTTCATATATCAAAACATGTTTCCTGAAATAGACAACTCAAATACCCAGTGTAAAATTATGTGAAATATTATTAAGCGTAAAACCAATTTAAACAGTTTATCAAGAGTACTAAATGTAAAAATGATTCAAGCAGTTCATAACTCATAATTCAATTTTCAGTATCATATTATATGCTGAATTAAGATGTAATATCAATGCAACAGAAACATTGATACCACTAAAACATCAAAACTTAATTAGCAATACTGAATTTATCATTTCATCAAAATAATATATAGATAACAGTGTCAGAATATATATACTCCCCTTTTTGTTACAAAATGACAGGGACCAAGAATTAACATACAATAACCCAACAATCCAGGTGTTATCAGTCACAAGTATAAGCAATGCAATAAACCTTCCCACACATATGGCCCAAGTTAAACATGGAGTAAATTGTATAAATGATTCATATGTGTAAATTACCACCAATTTTCTGATCATATGACTCCAAACCTTAATTTTGTGAGAAAAGACATACAAAACATCACTGTCAATAATGATATTCTCCTACTTATGAAAGTCCAACCAAGTAAAGCACATTAGAACCTATACATTAAATCTCATTGTGAATAGATAATTTCATTTCTCCCCTGGACGTTCAGCATATGTTTTGCACAACCATGAAACTCAAAATTTTATTTTTTTTCTTTCTCACACCTTAAGTGCAAGCTCATTTCCATTAATCAACTAAAATGACCCATGTAGCGAGTTTTAAGCCGGTTAACCCAAGTCAGATGACCATAGACACCAGGTTATGAGAAATCTCGCAGGCTTAATCGCTCGAGTCAAATTGGCTTCGAAATGTAGCATAAGATATTGAGCCTTTTGCTTTATTGGATATACTTTTTGATTTATAGCAGGGACAAACTAGAGTTTAGGTCTAATAAATAAGGTCAATTCATGTTCAAAGTTACCTCACTGATATGTGACTGTCATCTCAAATCTCACACACGCGGTAGAGTCCCACTAACAAGCTCATAGTGCGTGCAATGCAGATGGTATATGAAAAGACATATACGAATCAAGTAATAAACAAACTCATGCTTGATCACAACCAACAAAATCAAGTTCAATATATGTGCAGTTATAAACAAACTGTCCCGCACACATATCTATTTGTTATTTCAATGGTCCAAACAGTATATGTGTTTGTGTGTGTGTGTGTGTGTGTGTACTAAGCACACAAAAACAATAATAATAAAAAACGTAAGTGTTCTCATAAAAAAACAAACAAACAAGTATGATGCATGCATAAATCAATGCACATAGTGGTACGAGCATGCACCAAAAATACTTAATCAATGAGGCACACAATTACCAATAGCCATCTGAAAAAATTAAAATCGAAAACCATATAGTGGCTTGGAAAATAAGTCAGCTAACTGGTTTTCTATCCACAAGCTCTTGAATGAAATGATGCCGTATATCAATATGTTTGGTTCGAGAGTGTTGGACAGGGTTTTTGGAAATATTGATGGCACTAGTGTTATCACATAACACAGTCATAGTACATTGCTCAATTCCAAAATCACTCAACTTCTGCTTCATCCATAGCAATTGAGTGCAGCAACTTTCTACAGCTATATACTCAGCCTCTGCTATGGATAATAAGAGAGAATTTTATTCCTTACTTATCCAAGGAACAAGATTGGCTCCAACATAAAAGCAGCATCTAGAAGTACTTTTTCTATCATCCACATTTCCTGCCCAATCGGCATCGAATAACTAGCAAGATCAAGATTAGAGTCTCGAGAGTACATAATCTCATAATCTACAGTTCCATTAACATATAGGATAATACGTCGTACGATGCTCAATTGAGATTCCTTGGAATCAACCTGAAAGCACGCACAAACCCCTACACTAAAAGTTATATCAAGTCTACTATGAGTGAGATAAACTAAACTACATATCATATTCAGGTACAGTGTCTGATCAACACTCTTTCCTGTAGGATTATGATCTAATCTGATACTATTGCTCATAGGGTTTCTAGTGTGTTTTTTGCTATCTAGACCAAAACGCTTGACGAGATTTTTTGCATATTTCGATTGAAATATGAATAATATATCATTTGTTTGTTTGACTTGAAAACTAAGAAAGTAATTAAATTCTCCAATCATGCTTATCTCAAATTCTTGCTTCATGCATTCAACGAAATCATGAGCAAAAGAATCAACAGGAGAACAAAAACTGATGTCGTCGACATAGATCTGAGATATGGTGATGGTTTCCTCAATACGTCTTATAAATAAAGTTCTAACTGCACCACCTCTTGAGAAATCATGTTTCATGAGATACGTAGTAAGCCTATCATACCAAGCTCTGGAAGCTTGCTTAAGATCATATAAAACTTTATTTAACCTATAAACATAATGTGAATATTTAAGATCAATAAACCATTTAGGTTGTTCAACGTATACTTCTTCCTGAAGTATTTCATTCAAGAAAGCACACTTGACATCCATTTGATATAATTTAAATCCTAAAGTGTAGGTTACAGCCAAGAGAATTCTAATGGTTTCAAGTTTTGCTACTAGGGCAAAAGTTTCATCAAAATCTACATCTTCAACCTGAGTATATCATTGGACTACTAACCTAGCCTTATTTCTAATTATAGTACCTTGATCATCAGTTTTATTCTTAAATATCCACTTAGTACCTATAACATTACAATCATCAGGCCTAGGAACTAAATCTCAAACTTTGTTTCTCACAAACTGACTTAGCTCTTCATGCATCGCGTTAACCCAACATTCATCTATAAGAGCTTCTTCGACCTTTGTAGACTCAATTTGAGACACATAGCTAGCATAAGTCAAGTTGTTTAATGTCCTCTCTCGAAATCTCATCCCATCTTCTAAATCTCCAATAATATTATCTTTAGGATGATTCATCTTAACTGTAGACGAAGGTTCTTTAGGATGTTTAGGTTGATCATCTGGTGNTCAAGTTGTTTAATACCCTCTTTCGAAGTCTCATCCCTTCTTCTAAGTCGCCAATAATATTAACTTTAGGATGGTTCGTCTTAACTCTGGCCAAAGGTTCTTTAGGATGTTTAGCTTTATCATCAGGTGTGGACTCCTTCTTAGGGGTATTTAAACCATTAGTTGTGTGTGAGGGATCAGGAACTAAATTTTCTATAGGTTCGGCTCAACTCTATCTGGAGTATCCTTGGAAAATTCCCTCATCACTTATAGAATCAAACTTTCCCAAATTTTCTCTATCTCTCATAATGTAGCATTTGCTGCCAAACACATGAAAGTACTTGACAGTAGGCTGTTTACCTTTCCAGATCTCATAAGGTGTCATATCAGTTTTAGGTATTAGATAAACCCTGTTTACTATGTAACAAGCAGTTTTAATGGCTTCACCCCAGAAATGCATAGCTAGTCCCTTACCATGAAGCATGGCTCTAGCCATCTCTTGAAGCACACGATTTTTCCTTTCAACAACCTCATTTTATTGTGGAGTGATGGCAATGAGAACTCATGCTAGATTCCCTCCTCCAAGCAAAATTTCTCAAGATTAGAGTTTTCAAACTCTTTTCCATGATCACTATGAAATTGTGATATAGTAAAGTTTTTCTCATTCCTAAGCCTCTTGCACAA
>CAIGRP010048564.1:0-24845 GCA_903798385.1 Fraxinus cuspidata
CTAATTAAATGAATACCCCAAATGTTATTCCTTCATTTCGTGGAAAATAGGGCGCGTGAGGAGGAAAATGGAAAAAGTTTTGACTTGAAAATTAAACCTATCAAACATGTTAAAAAGTGGGAAATAGAATTCATTTTCCATTTTCCTTGAAAAATTAGGCTTATCAAATGGGGCCTTAGAGATTTAACATGTCACAATTACATCTCTAGGTATTGATTTAGTAAGCGGATCATCTACCACATGATGTGTAGAAATGTATTGCAAAGTCACTTTTATTTTTGTTATGCTGTCTCATACAAAATGATATTTTGTATCAATGTGTTTGGTTCTACCATGTACTTGTGATCCTTTGTATATGTGATAACAACTTAACTATCACAATAAATCAATGTAGGCTCCACATCATAGTTAGAAATTCCAAGATATTAGGAATCTTCTTAACCATATAACTTCTTGTACTAATGAAAAACATGCCACAAGTTTTGCTTCCATTGTAGACAAGGAAATGTATGTCTGTTTCTTGCTATTTCAGGAGATGGCGCCATTACTAAATAAGAATATATATCCCAAAGTTGATTTGCGGTCATCTAGGTCTCTACCCTAAACAGCATTTGTGTATCCTTTTAAGCACAAATCATATACGTTGATATCACAGTGAATAACTACCAGTAACATTTTGGAATCTCAATATCCACTTAACATCTTTCCAATGTTATCTTCCAAGATTAGATTGATACATGCTGACCAGCATAATAAATGTTGGGATGAGTACACATCATAGCATACATCAAGTTCCCAATCGTACTTGGAGTATGGTACTTTGGACATTTCTTCCTTTCCTTAAGAGTAGTAGGACACATGTGAAGACCTAGAGTTTCACCTTTCGATACATGAATATTAATTGAGTTGCAATCTCCATTCTGAAACATCTAAGAATCTTTTTTATATATGACTATTGTGGTAGAGCAAGAAATCTATTCAAACGATCTCTATGAATCTTAATACCTAATATGTAATTTGCTTCACCTATGTCCTTCATTTCAAAATTTGAGGACAATTATTTCTTAATGATTTTAACATACACCTTATCATTCATAGTCAATAAGATATCATCTATGTAGAGAGATAAAATTACAAAATTTTCATTAGACTTTTCAAGTAAATACAGTGGTCTTTGTGCAGCATTACGAAATTGTACGAGATTACCGCTTTGTAAAATTTTAAGTACCACTGTCTGGAAGACTGCTTTAGGCCATAGGTTGATCTTTTTAATTTACAAACTTTATTCTCTTAGCATGCTTCAATAAAACCTATTGGGTGTTGCATGTAGATTTTTTTTATCCAATTTTTCATTTAGAAATGCAGTCTTTATGTCCATTGTTATAATTTTAGATCTAACCATTCTAATATGGCTAAGAATAGGCGAATAGAACTAAATCTTACTATGGTGAAAATGTCTCTTCATAATCTATACCCTTCTATTGAGTATAATCAATTGCTACTAAGTTAGCCTTATAATTCTATAGAGTCTCATAAGCTCTTCTCATTATCTTGAGAACTCATTTGTTCCCAATAGCTTTCCTACTAGTCGAAATATCAACTAAGTCCTAAACTTGAATGGATTTAATAGATTCTGTTTCTTCTTCCATTAATCTTCCAATTTTCCTTTGCAGGGCATGATAAATTTTTATGTATTGGTTTGGGTTCTTCATCATCTTCTAGAGATACCAAAAAATAAATTTTCTTCAATCTCAAAATGATGTTTAGGTATACCTTTTCTATTACTCTGATGAGGTAAAAGCTTCGATGTGACTCTATCACTTTGAGATAAGTTGCTCCCACTTAGATCAACAAGTGGAAGTGCTTCTTCTTGCTCCTCAATTAATTAATCAAATACAACTTTGTCTTTTCATTCCAAATAAAGGTTATCGCTTTTTGTTTTTCAATTTTGCCCTTGCTAGGAAAATCATTTTTGAGAAACATCACTTCGCGTGACTCTAACTTAGTTATAGTTTCATCACAATTTTTATCTATAAATAGATATCTTTTCAATTGATCCGAGTATCTGATAAAGATATATTTCTTGCCTTTTGGAACTAATTTTCCGAACATTCTTGAGGGATTATGGATGTATGCAGCTGATCCCTAGGATCTTAGATATCTTAAATCAGGCGATCTACCTATCTAAAGTTGATATGATGTTGTTGGAATTGATTTAAAAGGAACACCCTATTCAGATTGTAGGTCACATGGTGTTGTAGGAACTAATTACAAAGGAACATCCTATTCAAATTGTAGGTCGCAATCAATAAAGTATCCCCCAAAAGGAAATAGGTAAATTCGCTAGCGATATCATAGAACTTACCATTAAGAAAAATGTTCTATTTTCCCTCTTAGAAACACCATTTTGTTGCGATGTATTGGGAATAGTGAATTCCCTAAAAATTTCTTTTTCGTTACATAGTTGTTTGAACTTTTCGAATAGATATTCACATCCTCGATTGGTCCTTAAAGTATTTACATCCCTTATATTTGATTTTCTACCCTATTTAAGTATTGTTTGAAGCATTCCAATGCTTCTGATTTATGAGAAATCAAATAAACATAACTATACCGTGTGAAATTATCTATAAATGTAATGAAGTAATAAGCTACATGTCTTACCCTTACATTCATAGGACCACAAATATCAAAATGGACTAATTTCAATAGAAATTCAATCCTCATAGCTTTATCAATAGTTTTCGTATTGTTTTTCCTGTTAGACAATGCTCACAAGTGGGCAATGAAACCTTAAAGATTGATTCTATTAGGCCTTATTTAGCTAACATATTCATTCTCTCTTGCCCAATATGTCATAATCTAGCATGATATACACATGTATCCACATTCATATATTTAGTAGAAGAAGATATTCATAGAAAAACGTCAATTTATATACTAGTTGTAAGTGTTTGGATCACAATCCAACATAAGAAAACCATCGCAGAGATATCCAATCCATAATATACATTGCCATTGTTTAAACAAATAGAATTACCACTAAAGTTCAAACTGTAACCTAATCTTGAAAGAACAATAATTGAAATTAAGTTTCGACGTATTCCTGGCATAAATAGGAAATTAAAAGAGAATAGCATGGCCTCTACACAAGTATAACTTGCATGTACCAGTCCCTTTCACCTCCCACTTCATCATCATTTTCGATATATATCCACTTTGTACCAGATAGGTATCAGCGAAACTCCACAAACAAATCACTATCCTTGGTTAAATAGTATGTCGCTCCTGAGTTTATAATCCACATATGATAAGATTCAGTTATCATATCAGTGCTAGAAACATAAATAACACTAAAATAAATATTTACAAGAGCTCGCTTCTTTGGCTCAGGAAGTCCCGAGCAAAGTGACACATTACATGACTGTTGTAGCATTTCAAGTTGCACTTGTATTTTTTCTTCCTGAACCATTTTCCCTTTTTTGTTGCGTTTGTTCTTTTTAGGTCCATGTCTAGTCTTCTTTCCTTTTCCTTTCTCTCCCTTGTTTCAATTATTTTTATGCTTAGAACCTAAAGATTTTCCAGAACTAGACTTAGCCATAAAAGAATTTCTAAGGGATTTAGCTGCTCCAAGCTGCTCATCCTGTAGTTCAACATGGTAGGGAGCATTAGAAAACGTTTTAATGCTATCATTGTAAGTCATATTGACTTTCAGATGTTCCCAGTTATTAGGAATAGATCGGATCAAAGCCTGAACTTGCTGCTGTTCATCAAAGAGTAAGTGATCGACTGACTTCAGCTCCCTAATCATCAGTTGTATGAGTCTAGTCACACTAGTACCACCATATATCTCTCTTTTAGATACACCCATATCTCACGAGTAGTCAGAAATTGCTCACACTCGTGAATGAGATTGTCCACCACAGAATGTACTAGGATTGAATGAGCAATGAGAGCTTTCTTTTGTCATGATCGATAAGTTTCCGGATCTCTTCCAAGTTGAACAATCTGACTCATACCTGGGTCTACCATCATTTGGTTAATGCCTTTAAGAGCATCTAGTTCCTCTAGAACATACCAAATTATGAGACCAAGAGTTATGGTTATTGCCATACAATGACACCCTTATTAAGTTAGAGACGATATTTCCCAATGTCATGTCTGTCAAAGTTTCAGAGACAACCAGTTAGTCCATTCATGCAAACATATCATTTTGCACTACTGTAAATTAATATTCATGATAATTTAACATTAGAATAGAATTGTCAGTTCACTAAGTTTCCAATTATCTTCCATTATCCTATGTTTCATTAGCACAACAATTAATTTCATAATGTAAAATAATAAGTTCTTGGCGAGAATAACATGATCTTTACTCATATTAGAACTTCCACTAAATTAAATAATTAAGCATGTATGATATAAATAAGACATTTCGGTCATATGTAATAAAATTACAATACGTATATTAATCAAAAGATGTCAAATATGTACATTTGATCACATTAAACTCTTCTAAACAACTACTAGACATGAGAAGATTATTACATTGACATGGACCAAAAATTTGATTAAGTCACTAAGTCACTATTACAACTAACTATACATAGACGAATTATCTTAATATTCTAATTTTCTTTCTTCCATTTTTCTCATAAAAATTGTGATCATAGCTATAGGTTAGAATAGATAACTTATCCAGAAGTTCATATCATTCCAATGACCGGAAAGATTTATCATTAGATGATGTATTTTCTTTGCCTTACATAATATATATTATCACAAATGCGTCATTTCTAGACGCATTGCTTTGAGATGTTTCATGTGTAGTACTAGGTTATGTCGTGAATCAATTTCATAGTTTCAATAAGCACGTAGCTTTTCATCACGTTCCATAACCCGTGTTTTGGGCTAGTGTGCACAAATCAAGCCATATATTATTAAGCACAAAAATGAAATAAGTTATAATGGATCATATAACCTAATCAAGACATGCACCTCTCATGTACGTAGAAAAAATATGATATTTTAAATACTTTCATAATATTTTCTAATTTCCAAAAATCAGCTCAAAAATGAACCCCTACTTGGAAAATATCAAATAACAAATATTCTTGATTTTATAATTTTTTTTAGAATTTAATCAAGTAAAAAATATTTTTAATGCTTTTTATAAATTTATTTAATCATTAAATGTAAAAATTATTTTTAACTATCTGAAAATTAATTAAATTACATAAAAATCAAGCATAATTTAGGGACGAATCTAAAATCTTTTAATTGCATATGGGTCATGTACAGACTAGCCCAAAACATGATTTTAGTCTGGATTGTCGATCCCTCGAGGAATATTTACTTTTGATTACACAACTTTGGTCGATTTAATTTTAACAATAAAAACAAATACACAATAAAATTTGATTTTGAAAAATTAACTAAAAATCTATAAAATAAGAAAATATAAACACTTGAGAATTTTGGAGGAGAAAAAACGTGGTTGTGATTCATGGTTTCGCTTAACCAATGCCTAATTAATTTCTTCACAATTCAATTAATAAATTACTCATTTACCATGTTAGATCCGATTTTTCAATTTTAGTTAATTACATTTCTCGAGCGAAATTAACCATAATTGATTGGTTAGCCTACTAGATCTCTACGTCGATTAAAACTAAACAACCGCATTAAATCTTTCTGAGGAGATTGATGGAGCTCTTGGCATTGCTTTTATTTTTCTCTCATTTCCTATCAGCGAGTTCCGACCTCAATAGGTCACATAATGTTAGAGGTATATCTCTATCCTCTACACATACCTAGGGTATTTACTATTTGGTTTAAAATGTACAATCTTCTCTCGAATGATGTACAAATCACTAAACTTAATTATTTAATGGCCAAATAAATGAAAGACATTCAATACAATCATAAATACACATGAAAATAAGCAATATTAAAATTAATTAAGACTAAGTTAACTTCAACCATAAATCGCAACAAAAATATTTAGCACATGTTATATAAATGATAAAATTGATATTTTATAAAATACATTACAAATACGGCAAAATAATTGAGAAAATAAAAGTTATAGATAAAACCCTTTTTTAAACTTGTCCTTGACTTTTTCAAATATTTTTCTACCTTCCTTGATGTATTCTCCTTGTGTGCTCTATGATTTTTCTCCAAAAATCACAAGTAGAATGAAAAGAAAAAGAAAGAAGAAAGAAAAATAAGGAATGAAATAAAAAAACTGAAAAGGAAAAAAAAAAAAANCAGATAGTCCTCTTGCTTCTAGGCGCCACTTCTCTGCCAATGCTTCTTGTTTTCATCTTTTTTTTTTTTTCTTTTTGCACACAAATCCTCTAACAATTGTACTCAAGGTCCCTCAACTGTAAACTTGTACAATTTGATCCTCAAATTTTATTTTTCTTTCATTTACGCCCTCCACAAATTGCATACAATGTCCTTTAATTTTCTAGACTTGTTCATTTTGGTTCCCAAATTCACAATTTTGCACAAATTTGGTCATTTTCTCCTCCTTTTTGCTTGTTCTATTTCTTTGGGTGATTTTTACCTATAAAAACAATAATCATATGATGTGAGTAGAAATTCGCTCATTTTTCAATAATAAGCATAATTAGGCATTAAATAAGTGTGCAAAAATGCACTTATCAAATACTCCCAAACTTAAGTTCTTGCTCGTCTCAAGCAAGATTATCTACTGTCACAATCATGCAAAATGAGATAAGGATTAACATATTAAATAGCTTGCCAAAAATATCAATGAGTGTAAAATTGTGTAATTGATTCACAAGTATGCTCCAACTAATTTTAGCAAAAATAATTTACACTTATCTAATATTCGATCGATGTGTGGGTGTAGAGTCACTTTCAATCATAATCTAAATTAGAAAAACGTTGTGAGGATGATTTTTTTTCTCAAATTGGCTCCAACCTTTTGTGGTCATATATTTCCTTTTCCACTCATGAGCTTCAGACTCCAAGATAATCATTTACTTTCTTTTCCCAGGTGTAAATCTAAAAGTTGTTCTCAATCACTCATTTCTTTTCCCACTCTAGTTTGGTTAGGCCTAACCGGCAATGTCGAAAATCTATCCATGTGATGATGATTCTCCACTAGATAAATGCTTTGACATTTAAGCTTATACTAAGTAATTCAAACCTACTAGTTATTTAAGTCCAAACATCAAACACAATTGTACAATTTCACCAAAATTTTCAATAAAAGCTCATATTAACCTCAATCCCTTAAGCTTTCTTATTGACCCTTGTAGCGGGCTTTAGGACGATAACTCCCAAATTGTTTAAACCAAAGGGTATCAGTTTTAAGATACCCTAATAGACTTAATAACTTGAGTAAAAATGGCTACGAAATGAGGCCTAAGACTCAACAAGTGCAAAATCATTCTTTTAAGCACAATAAAACTAATGGGGCTTAGATCCTTAGCAAATGGTTATTTTGCCTTATACTTTACAAAAGACACTCCACACAATTTTTTTAACATGCATGGAATCAACACACTTCTTGATAATATCCTTCACCGGCTCGACTATCCCCAAACTTATCTTGCAATATGGTAAAGTAAAAGAGAAGTGATTATAAGATTGATAGAAATTTACGCACAACTCACAACCTAGTTCTACAAAAAAAAAAAAAAATCTTTCCATCACTTAAAAGTTTCCACATCTAGATAATAATTAATCGTGATGATCTCACATGGACAAGCAATTTTTGAAAACTTCAGGCACAAATAGCATATTTGGTCATAGCTCAAGAATTAACAAGCATTTTAAACATCAAAACATCCAAAGCAGGCAATGCTATCTAACATATTAACACAATATCACCAATTTACACAAAATCACCCCAAACATAAATTACACATTGTCCTCAATGTGTAAAAGAACGATATAAAACAAAGAATGAGGGTTGACAAAACTTTCTTATTGAATGTTTGTTGAAGGTTGTTTGTGATGATTTTTGAAGCAATCTTTTCTCACCGACCAATTTGACATCAAAATTCAAATCTTTCATTGCCTAATAAGCTCGATGTTTGAGTTCAACTGGGAGGTGACAAGCTTTCCCATATAAAAGGTGGTAACGAAGACATACCAATAGGGGTTTTAGAGGCGGTGCGGTAAGCCCATCATGCATCATCCAATTTCTTGGACCAATCTTTTCTCGAGGCATTCACCGTTAACTCAAGAATCCTCTTCAACTCCCTATTCGAAATTTTAAGTTGGCCACTAGTTTGGGGATGATAGGGGGTGGCTACCCGATACTTCACTCCATATTTGGTCAATAAGGAGTCGAAGAGGCGATTGCAAAAATGTTTGCCTCCATCACTAATGATAGTTCGGTGGTGCCATAGTGAGAGAAAATATTTTTCTTTAAAATGTTTGCTACCACTTGAGCATCATTTGTG
Organism: Fraxinus cuspidata; assembly: GCA_903798385.1. Taxonomy (NCBI): domain Eukaryota; kingdom Viridiplantae; phylum Streptophyta; class Magnoliopsida; order Lamiales; family Oleaceae; genus Fraxinus; species Fraxinus cuspidata. The sequence continues at coordinate 8,448 of CAIGRP010048564.1, forward strand.
GGCAAAGCCACCACTTCGACACATAATCGACTGCTACCAAAATGTATTGATTTGAGAATGATGAAGGAAAAGGCCCTATGAAAACAATACCCCACACATCAAAAATTTCTTTCTCCAATAAAGAATTCAACAGCATTTCATTTCGATTGGAGATATTAGCATCACGCTAGCATATATCACATTTGGAGACAAGAGTGTGGGCATCCTTAAATAATGTGGACCAATAGAAACTCGATTGCAGTACCTTTGATGCGGTTTTCATGTCACCAAAGTGGCCACCATAGGAAGAAGAATGACATTGCTTGAGGATTTACTCCATTTCATCTTCCGGCTCATATCTCCAAATAATTTGATCTTGGCCTTGTTTGAACAACAAAGGATCTTCCCAAAAATAATGCTTGATGTCAGCGAATAATCTCTTTATTTATTGGTAAGAAAGATCCGGAGGAATGATACCACTAGCAAGAAAATTCACATGGTCCGCATACTATGGTATATGAGTGGCTTATACGAGATGCATGATTTGTAAGAGTTTCTCATCTGGGAATACTTCATTTATTTCACCATCCACCACTTCTTTGGTATACTCAAGTCGTGTGGTCAATGTAAGCAATCACCTTCTACTCAATGAGGTAAGATCGAAATTTATCAAACGCAAATACCACCATGAGCATCTCTTTTTCGGTAGTAGCATAGTTCAATTGAGCATCGGTCAAGGTCCGGCTAGTGTAATAAATAACATGCAAGATTTATCTTGTCTTTGCCCCAAAACTGCTCCAACGGCATAATCGCTTACATCGCACATAAGCTCAAATGGAAGATTCCAATCTGGAGCTATAATGATAGGAGTAGTGATTTGTTTCTCCTTAAGAGTATTGAAAACATGGAGACACTCTTAGAAGAAATCAAAAGTAATGTTCTTTTCAAGTAAGAAACAAAGTGGCTTTGTGATCTTTGAGAAGTCTTAGATAAATCTTCTATAAAATCTTGCATGTCCCAAAAAACTCATTATCCCCTTCACCGAAGTTGGTAGTGGTAATTTATCAATGATTTGGATGTTTGCCTTGTCAATCTCTATCCCTTTTGTGTGAAATTCAGTAGCCAAGGACTATGCCTTCTTGGACCATGAAATGACATTTTTCCCAATTAAGTACTAAGTTGGTCCCTTCAAATCTTTTCAACACCATCTCCAAATTCCTCAAGCGTCCATCAAATGAGGTCTCAAACACTGAGAAATCATCCATAAAAACCTCAATACATTTCTCCACCAAGTCGAAAAATATAGCCTGGAAAGTGGCGGGTGCATTGCAATGACCGAAATGCATACCTTCTATATGTAAATATACCATATGGGCAAGTAAAAATAGTTTTCTCTTGATCTTCCAGGGCTATTGGAATTTGATTATAGCCCGAATACCCATCCAAAAAACAATAATGAGAATACCTCACCAATCTCTCAAGCATTTTATCAATGAAAGGAAGAGGGAAGTGGTCTTTTCTAGTATCATTATTGAGCTTGCAGTAGTCAATGCATACTCTCCAACCGGTTACAAGTCTTGTAGGTATAAGTTTACTGTTCTTATTTTCCACTACTGCGATACCTCCTTTTTTTGGCACCACTTGAATTGGGTTCACCCATGCGCTATCTGAAATCGGATAAATAATGCCCATATCAAGCCATTTTACCACCTCAGCTCTCACCACTTCTGTTATGTTCGGATTCAACTTCCTTTGATGCTCCATCGATGGTTTAAAATCATCCTCCATAAAGATTTTGTGCAGTCACAATGAAGGGCTAATTCCTTGAATATCTGCAATAGTCCAACCGATAGCCTCATTGTATTCCCTTAACACCTGAAGTAACTTCTCTTCTTCCAATTCACTTAATGAACTGAAAATGATAACTTGAAGTGTAGATGCATCTCTCAAATAGGCATGCTTTAAATGAGATGGAAGAGACTTTAAATCTAGTGTAGGTGCTTGTTGAAGATATGGTAGTGGTGGTGAAGAATTCTTTTTCAAATCCTCAAAGTTTGGTGCCCTCTTGTACGAGCAAGAAGGTGTAGCCCAAATAATGTGCTATGTGCTCAACTTCGAGATCCTCATCCTTGGTACTTGAAGAATGTGCGAGACATGTTTCAAGAGGATCCTTAAAAAGCCCATAAAGAGAATTGACCACCACATGGTCAACAACATCCATTTGAAGGCATGAATCAGATTATGATGGGTACTTGATGGCCTTCCAGATATTGAATGTAACTTGTTCGTCTTGAACCCTTGAGATGAGTTGCCCCTCTTGCACATCAATCAAAGCTCGATCGGTAGCAAAAAATGGCCATCCTAAGATAATAGAGATGTCATGATCCTCATCCATATCTAGAATTATAAAATCAACCGAGAAGATGAACCCACTTTGACTAGGACATCCTCAATGACACCCCTTGGATATTTGATAGATCTATCGGCCAATTGCAAGGACATGGTGGTTGCCTTGGCATCACCCAAGCCCAATTTCCTGAAAATTGACAAAGGCATGAAATTAATGCTAACATCAAGATCACATAAATCTTTATTAAAGTTTAAATCACCAATAGTGCACGGAATAGTAAAACTCCCGAGATCTTCGATTTTTGGAGGTAATTTGTTTTGTAAAATAGCAATACACTCCCCCGTTAGCATCACGGTCTCATACTCTTCAAGTTGTTTTTTTTTTGAAAAGAATGTCCTTCATGAACTTGGCATAACTTGGCATTTGAGCTAATGCATCGTCAAATGGGATGTTGACGTGTAACTTCTTGAACACTTCCAAAAATATGCCGAATTGAGCATTAAGCTTATGCTTTTGAAGTCTCTATGGAAAGGGAATAGGGAGTACATATGCCTTACTGGTGTTGGAGCCTTTGATATTGATAGCTTAGGTTCACTTTCCTTGGCTATTTCAACACTAATACTAGGCTCTTAAACAAGCACATCTTCCTCCATGGGTGCTTTGTCGGATTGAACCCATGCTCGTGTTACCGTAATTTCGTGTAATTGCACCCTATTTCCAGTGGTAATAGCTTGCACATTCTCTCTTGGATTTGTTTCGGTATTGCTAGGCAATGCTCATTGTTGCCTTTAGGAGAGAATCTTGGCTATTTGGCCTACTTGACGCTCTAATTTTTTTATAGAGGCATCATTGCGTTCTTGATATTGTAATTTATGGTTTGCCAACTTAGCAATGGCCTTTTCCCATCTTTCTTTCTTTTCTTGTGGCCTCAGGTTTAGCACACTTTTACTGTTCCCATAACAGAATTTTGGATGATTTCACTAACCGGGGTTATAAGTTTGAGAATAAGGATTATACCGTTGGCGTTGGAAGTTTCGAGCATATGACATTTGCTCGGTGGATGCCAAACTACTACTTACCAATGGACAACTCAAACTTGGGCATTTGCTCCACAAATAGGGGGATATTTTACCATATGGGCGGAATGAGAGCCAAGGTAAATGTAGAAAGTCCTTCTACCTTCTTCGCTAGGGAGTCAATCTTTGCTATAACCATTGAAAATGTTTCACCATCTTGAACTCCACCAACTCCTCTTTGTGAACCACTATTCGGCCACAGAGCACTTTGCTCACTCTTGACCTTGAATAGATCATATGCTTCCCAAATACTCTTCTTCTTAATTGAGCCATTAGAAGATGAATCTACATTTGAACGACAATAAGGAATCAACTCGGCGTAAAAATAATTTATTTGTTGCCCCATTGTGATTCCATGATTTGGACAATTATATATCATATCTTTAAACCTCTCCCAAACCTCGTGAAAGCTCTCCAATTCGAATTGTTGGAATGTGGTTATGTCATGCTTGAGTTTGGCTACTCGCACGGGAGGAAAGAATTTGTTTGTAAATTTTTGGACAAATTCTGCCCAACTATTTATGCTCTCGGGTAAAGTTTCAAGCCATTCTTTTTCCTTATCCTTCAATGTATGAACAAATAATCCCTTCCAGATCGCCTCCACACTCACACCTTCATATTTAAAATTGCCAAAATTCTCCACAAATCGTGCAACATGAGAGTGTGGGTTCTCATGAGTCCTCCCATAAAATGGAATGGTATTGAAAAACAAATTGATGACATCCGGTCGAAGTTGAAAGTTAGGATGCCCATATGGAGGGTAGACAATATTGTTGACCTATGGTCAAATCTTAAGTTTTGATTATAACAAACAAACTATTTTATCTCTAATTGTAATATTCAAAATGCTACATGTTGCCAAATTGGAGACAAAACGATAGTTGTGGATCAAGAAAGCTCAAAATGGAAATCGATCATTCACAATCGAGTACTCACGCCAAATAAAACGGAGACAAACATTGCGCCATTTTAAAATCGAGCAACAAATCGAGCACTCACGCCAAATTAATCAAAGGCATTGGAACTAAATATTTTTAGCTCGTTTGTAAAGGTAAAGCACTATAATTCTTGGCAATGACATATTGAAAGCTCAAGTAATGAAAATTCTTATGCACAATAAAAATTCACTTAATTAAAATGTTTGTACAAAAATTATTTCAAAGGTAAAATTTTCTACCTAATCTTGAAAAACTATTAAACTTCACTTACCTTGTAATATCTAGTAAAAATGTCATTTACTGGTTCCAAACAAGACAAAGTTTAAACTCAAAAAAATCTGGTCATCCGGATGTCCGGATGGCGAACCGGATGTCTGAGTCGATCGAATTTTCAACCGTTCTGACTAGTTTGAAACGACTATTTTTTTGGGGTCGTCCGGTTTGGCTGAAAATTTGACTTTTTCAACTACTATAAATACCAACTCATCTACATTTGTAAAGATAACTTTTGCAGCATTTAATTGATATTCCTTTGAGCTAACATTGTATTGAGTTCCATATAATTTATTATCAAATTTTTTCTATTGAAAAATCTTTGATCAAAATTAATTTTTGAAAATCATTCCATACATAAAAATTTTTCACACCTAACACTTGAGCTTCATTCATTGCTATCTATTAAAGTATTAGCCTACTCCACTTCTTGTACTCAACTTTGGAATTATCGTTCGTTAAGAAGAAGAAGATTTCATTTTGAATTGTGGGTCGTGTTGAGGTCCCGAAAATCTCAACGTTGTAAAAGGATTGGTGCTCTTTGCTTGTATGTCACCAGAAGTTTTGTGAAGGGTTGGATTGCACCACTAGTCAATCAATATAGTGATATTGGTCTTGCTCCTGCCGGAGAGCTTAGTAATAAGAGACATATATCGAGTTTGGGATCAAACCTCCATAACTACATCGTTTGCATTCTCTTCCATTTTTACTTACCGTCTTTATATTGCTCTAAGTGCTCGTACTTAATTATCCTTGTATTTGTGCATATTTGTTAAATTGATATAATTGCTAGTATATTGTTGAGGGCTTGAATTTACTTTAGAAAAGGTTTTAAAAACCAATTCACCCATCTCTTGATTAGCTATTCTTGGGCTCTCAAATACTTGATTCATTCTCTACCACAGGTGGATTCATGAAGTCCCCAAATAGCATATCTTCCTCATTTACAACGGGCTCTTGAGCCCTACACGCTGGTAACCCAAACCTGTTGGAATGCCAACTCGTAGAATATTTTCCGGTTGAGCATTGAGTTCCACATTTTCTCCTTGTTGGACCATCTCAATTAATCATTGCCTTCTTAATTCCCTTTGTTCACGTTGCCTTCTTCGAAAGTCCTTTCAATATCCGGATCAAGTTCGAAAAGATAAACACTTTTCGAACAAAGCATGCACTATCAAAGATCTAAGAAAAAAAATTAGGAAGTTAACTTCACAATAAATATATAAAAGCTACACAAAAGAATAAAGACTAAAAATTGTGAAAATTAGAATCAACTAAGATGGTAATTAAAATAAAACATTCTCTGAGAACGTGCCAAAAACTTGTTCGCTATGAAAGTGCAAACCGAAAGTGCACGGGTCGCGTTCAAGTAATAAGTGGACTTATTGAGTTCGGGTTGTCGATCTCTCGAGGAATGCTTGCTTTTGATTTTGGTCAATTTAATTTTAACAATAAAACAAACAGACAATAAAATTTGATTTTGAAAAATAAGGAAAATTAACTAAAAATCTACAAAATAAGAAAATATATACATTTGAGAATTTCAGAGGAAAAAAAACGTGGTTGGTATTCATGGTTTTGCTTAACCGTCGCCTAACTAATTTATTCACAAGCTAATTAATAAATTACTCATTTACTATGTTAGACCCGATTTTTTCAATTTCAATTAATTACATCTCTCGAGCGAAATGAAAACTAATTGATTGGTTTAGCCTACTATATCTCGATGTTGATTAAAACCAAAGAACTGTATTAAATCTTTGTGAAAATAGCTCAATAGGTCACGTAGAGTTAGTGGTATATCTCTATCATTTACACATACCTAGGTTATTTACTATTTGGTCTAAAATGTACAATCTTCTTTTGAACGATATACAAATCACTAAATTTAATCATTTAATGGCCAAATAATGAAATTCATTCAACACAATAATAAATACACATGGAAATAAACATTTTAATATTAAAAGACAAATATTAAAATTAATTAAAACTAAGTTAACTTCAACCATAAATCCCACCAAAATACATAGCCATGTTACATAAATGATAAAAAAGAGAATAATTTATACAATAAATTAAAAATATGGTAAAATAATCGAGAAAATACAAAGTTATAGATAAAAACCCCTTTTAAAGCTTGTCCTTGACTTCCCAAATTTTGAGAAAATAACAAAAATAGTCCTCTTACTTTTAAAATGGTGCTTAGGCGCCACTTCTCTACCAATGCTTCATGTTTTCATCATTTTCTTGTTTTCTTTTTTTCTTTTTGCACGCAAATCCTCTAGTAATTTGCACTCAAGGTCCATCAACTTTAAACTTGTACAATTTGATCCTCAAATTTTGAATTTTCTTTCATTTACACCCTCCACAAATTGCATCCAATGTCCTTCAACTTTCTGGACTTCTTAATTTTGGTCCCCAAATTCACAATTTTACACAAATTTGGTCATTTTCTCCTCCTTTTTGCATGTTAGACTACTTCTTTGGGTGATTTTTACCGACAAAAGCAATAATCATATAATTGAGAGTAGAAATTCGCTCATTTTATCAATAATAAGTATATGTATGTATTAAAAAAGTGTGAAAAAAAATACACTTATCAGCAGCCTCATGCACGCGCCGTCTTACTGGTGACAAATTTTTTTTTTTTTCGATTTCCACTTATTTTGGCATTTTGAATTCATTTGTGTAGTCAGACTTAAAAAAAAATACACATCCTAGTGTTTAGTATAAAGTTACTACTCATCATCTTACCGGAAATTTTCAAATTTTTACATTTTTCTCTCAAATTCGACATAAAATTTGAAAGGATTTAACTTTCACATTTTAAGTCCAAATTACGATATCTTTATATGGCTGTAAAGCATACGAAAAGGCCTTTCTAACCATAATAATCTTACTGCATGAAAATAAACGAACAAAATAAGCAGTAAATATTTAAATATTCTACAATTTTAACTAAGGTTTCACTTTTCTCCAAAAATATAACAAAAAAATTGAAAATTGCAGATATGATCTAAAACATATAGAGAACATGCTATAAAAATTTACGAATTTACGTTGTATATTTCATGACATGCCATTAATGATGCTTCGAGCTTTGTCAAAAAATGCATACAAGCATTTCATCACTTCAATTCCATTTAGTACAAGATAATATGCAAGGAAATAACATAAGAAGGCTTTGATACAATGCAATTCCTTACTAAACATGCTTCTACTTTTCAAGGTTGTAGAAACTTGAAGTGAAAATTTTCAGGATTAAACACGTTGAATCACTTGCCTTCTTTGCTTGACCTCGTTGGTCCAAAACTCTATCAAATTGAAGGAGTCCCTTGGCCACAATTCAAATGCCTTTTTCCAATTGTTTGAACTCCTCAAAGATGAGATTTTTTGACTTTTCCCTCTTTCACTACTTTTGCATACAAACTTCATGTGTATTTCTTTTTGAGAGAGAGAGAGAGAATTTTGAATTGTGTAAAGTTCTATACTTTCACGTTTTCACATTTTGGAAGTTATATTGTTGATTATGGGTGGTGGGAGATTATTGTATAAATCAAACAATAACTAATACTACCAACCCATTTTTCTCTTCATGACGACACATCCATTTCCAACACCTACTGATAAGGAAACATTGCCTCAAGAACAATAAATTAATTTCATTAATTGGAATCTTCTCGAGTAGTATGTTCGTGAAAATCCCGTAAGTCTACGAAATCGTTGACAAGTTATATGTGATGAGTAATGTGTATCGTCTCACGAGTAATAAAATTCAATCAAGTGTACTATTATCTATTTAGATTCAAAATGTGTGACAAAAGAGTGTCGTGAATTAAATTAATCTAAATTATTCTACAAAAATATGTAAAACTTTGGTTTGTATGATACGGAATTAATGTATTGGACTACGAATCTATGTGTTAATCTACTTCGATTCTTGATTACATTATCTAGGTTTATTCATACATTTTTGACAATCGATAATTCTAAGGTATTTAACTTTCTTTTCCAAAATCAATTAAGTCTATTCTAGTCAAGACCCAATCACATTCATAGCCCGAATTCGAATGAATAGAACAAATTAAATAGTTGACTATCTATATTATTGAACACACGATATTGTTATTCCTAGCTTTTATTGTTCATGCGTTAACCTTGCAGTGTTTTAAACCTATTGTGAATTTTTCAGCAATACAACAAGTAACCATCTATTTAATTGGTGATTAGGCAACCAAATAATGAAATGAAGCATGCAAGATCAATCTAGAATAACAAGAATTAAACTAAACTACTTGTCTTGAATTAAAAAAAATAGGAAATAGGTTTCATATTAATTCAAAACATGAAGAGATTTCGGCAAGCATATTTATATGTAAATTACACAACCACTCAGAACCAAGAACAATGAAAGAAATATGAAAAGTCCAGTTTCTCTTCTCGAATCTTGTAATCGAGTCTTGATTCTTCAATATTCGGGTGTTAAGTGTCTTGATTCTCATGCTAGACTTCTTATCATTTTAAGGCGGTATCTCTCGTTGATGGTCACCTCATGTAGGTCTAATAAGTGCTAGAATCTCATCCTAAAAAGAGTTCTAGTAGATAAAGGAAACGAATCAGTCACCCATCAAAATGCACGAGCGCGCACATCACACGTTCCAGCCTCTACTCTGGTTATTAATTGGCATGGACATGCGCGGCAAGTGGCTCGCACGCTGGCCAATGAACTTTTTTTTTTGCATTTTGGTCCCCGCTTTTTGTCTAATGCGCTTCTTAAGTCATTTCTTGCTATGATTTTTGTCCTTCATCTTCCAATTGCATCTATTGACTTCTACCAATCTCCAATCATCGATATGAGGTTCGAATCAACTATTGGATAATTCACTTTGGTCCTCGAATGTTGGAAATCATGTATTATAGCCCATTTTCGTCCTTTTTGTCCATTGCATTATTTTTCATCGAGTTATACCTAACAAATGAAATTTATACATAATTAAGCCATAATTCATAAAAATATATAATAATTTATCTCATTATAAGTGTGCAAAATACATTTATCCTAATGTTACATTTGTTGTACAGTTGTAATTCAAATTATAATGCCCTTATCACTTATCACTTTAGATTATTATACTTATCATTTTGTATATTATTCAATGAAGAATTAATTTTAAATTACATTTTACTCTTTATTTATGCATCCAAACAGTCCAAACACGAGCGTTTAACCTATAATACTTTTTTCTCCTCCTTACATCTATCAACTCTTATTATTTTCACGTTCCCACTCCTTATGGCTAAAGACATCGCCACTAGCCGCACCACTATCTCTTAAAATCTGGACACCCAGGTATCGTTCTTTCTCCAAATTAATACTGCCACTCTACTTCTACTTCTACTTCTCCTTCTCTGGAAGGTACAATTCACCTCCTTGTTCTATAGACTTACTGATTGGCTATAGTGATGGAACTACTTCGTATCCATAAAAAAACAATCACAATTGAAAGTGTCTAGTCTCACAATTCAGCCCACTATCTCTAGATAAGTCAAGATAAAATGATATTCCATGTCATTGTGGCCTCGCTCACCGAAGCTGTTATCCTTCTCATCTCATATGCCGCCACAAGCCACGATGTATGGACTTATCTTGATCGCATTTTTAAAACAACATTCTCAAACCCATATTATTGACTTAAAAGACAACATATCTCAATTGTTCAGAGGCACTTAGTCAGTTGCTGACTTCCTTCGTAATATTAAAACCATTGCTAATGAATTCACCACTCTTGATGCTCCTCCACTAACGATGATCTTCTCATCAATTCTTCTAGGGGACTTGGTTCAACTTAGAAATAAAATTGTCGTTTCCCTTAAACTTGGGGTGGGCAGTTTGCAGGGTCGAGTTGAATACGGACCAAAACTGATCTGTCCTGACTATATCGATTTTGGAGTATTATCAAATCGAATCGACCCGATTCGGTGAGAGAAATCCATCTAACCAAAACCAAATCGGGTCAGGTTGGATCAAGTCGAGCAATCAATTCTACTTTTTTTTTTTCAATCAATTCCCAAATCAAACTTACACAATTACAGATGTCTAAAACCTAAAATTTTGACACTATCACTCTTACCATTGATGCTACCAAAAATTTACACCTGCGAATACCTGATCTTCTATTGGGAATAAGCACGAATATGACTTTCATAACCTGAGCCCAACAATAAGGCTTGAGCATGAACAAAGCTTTCGTTACCCGAGCTGGATGAAAAAGCTTGAGCTATTGATATCTTAGCTCGACGACAAAGCTTGAGCACAAATGGTACTTCCAGAACCTAAAACAAAGACGTCATGTTGTGTCTTCATCGTCCTTCTCATGTTTAAGTTAGCAAAAGAGAAAAATATAATCATGAGGCTATGAACTAAATCAATGTAAAAATATACCCGAATAATAAATGTATGACTTGTATTTATAGATTTCGGTAGTGCAATCTTGGTAGGATTATATTACTTGGATAACTTATCTATTTAAGAGTCCAGAAACACATAAAAGTCTTATGAAAGCTAGACATTAGAGTTTCATTGAAATTGTAGAATTGTTATAGTTGGATAACATTACGAATATGGTAGTTGAGTCTTTCAAGATTAAAAAACTTGACAGAGAGAGAGAGAGAGAGAGAGTGTGTGTGTGTGTGAAAAAAGGATAATGAGGGGAGCAAGATACCCAAGGGCCTCAAGCCCGAGGTCAAGCCCAACCGCATGGCCTGAGGGTGATTTGGCCTGAGGATGTTTTGGCCTAAAGAGATTGCTCAACTTTAAGTCACCACATGAGCCTGATGATGTTAAGGTTGTGTGCTCGGGCAAGTATATTGTATACTTCTTAAATTTCGAATGCTTGTAGGGTGCAGTGCATAAGGTGCTTTCATAGGGCAAGACTTAAGGTGCTTGCATAGGGCAAAACTTGAGATCCGTGCAAGACATGAGGTACTTGCATAGGCAAGACTTTGAGTGCTTGCAAGGCAAGGCTTAAGGTCTATGCAAGGTTTAAGGTGCTTGCTTGAGGCTAATTCTTGAGGTACTTGCGTGGGGCAATGCTTGAGGTACTTGAGCGGGGTAGTGCTTGTGGTACTTATGCGGGGTAAAGCTTGATGTGCATGTATGTGACAAGGCTTTTAGTGCTTACATGAAGCAAGGCTTTGAGTACTCGCTCGGGGTAAGGCTTGAGGTACTTGCTCACGACAAGGCTCTGAGTGTTTGTGTTGGATAAATCTTGAGGTGCTTGCTCAAGACAAGGCTTGAGATGCTTGCTTAGGGAAGGCTTGAGGTCCTTGCTCGGTACAATGCTTGAGGTGCTTGTATGGTCAAAGCTTGAGGTGTCTGTTCAGGGCAAGACTTGAGTTTTTTGCTCAGCGAAATGCTTGATTGTTTTTTCAACATCATGAATGGAATGGATGAATTTACTATAGGATCATATCTTATTGACGTCAAGACTAATTGGGATATATTGTACTAACTAATGTTAAATGTAAATATGGGGGTGTATGCCCGAACAATTAGATAAAGAAAAATTGGTTGGACAAGTCCATGAACATAAAATAAAAGAAATAATCTAAACAATTACCAAACAAGGTCAGGTGACATGTCTATTGTCATAAATCTACTGATCATGAGGATGTCCTCTATGAGCTCTTCCACCGGGATGAGCCTTCTTGATGGTTATGTTCTAGGTTGATCGTAAGTGTTACGCTTAGGTGCTCTTTCGAGGGTTTTCATTCCTCTGGCATTTTTTGTAACTAACATAAGCCTCGAGAAAACCCCTTTTATGAAGCACTTAACCACTCATTGTAAAACTTTGCAAGTGTCTGTCGTGTGTCCATGACCTTGATGGAATTTATAGAACTCGCTCTTTTCTCTAGTATTTGGGAAAATATCTTATTCCTTGAGGCCATATGAGTTCTTTGAGGTCTTTGATCTCCATCAAGATGTTGAACCTTGAGGTGTTCATATGTGAGAAGGATGTGGGAGGAGGGTCTAACTTCTTTCTACCCAGAGTACTATCATGTTCTAGGTTGGGCTCCTGCTACCTCTTATGTTGGAGCTTCTCAGTGGTTGGGCTGCCTTTCCTTGGACATGTGATCTTTTCCATATTGATGCATTTTTCACCCTTTTTTGAGGAGCTCGATCACGAGCTTAGATGGGCTTTTCGACAAAGCCATCTTGAATGACTCACATTTTTTGGCATGTGTGAGGGTCGATCAACAAATATGTTAAAATCTCGAAAGTGAATGGAGTTTCTAGGGTGAAACCCGTCGAGCTCTGATATTCTGGCATATGCCTGTTGTTATTCCATCTTGAATAATTCTGGTGAGTTCGTTTAAGGTTATGGTGATCAACCTAAAGGTCGAGGTTATGGGAAGAAGCTGTGGTTCACCCATGAACCTCCCAACGCTAATTTTTAGAAGAAAGATGAAGAGCTCGAGCATCAGCCATAAAATTGAAACCGGGTGTTGACACTGGAAGCAAGTTCTGTTGGCTTAACAGTTGAGCTAATGTAGCAACTTGTTGATGGAGCTCTTCGAATGCCCTCGGAGCAATAGCTATAGGTTGGGATGTTGGTACCTCCGGTGGCACCTCTGGAAGGATTGGAGAATCCCCGATAGGTAACTAAACTCGAGCAGATGAACTTGATGGATGAGCTCTTAAACATGTATTAACCATGGCTTTTGGTAGCGTTTTCCATAGAGAATGCTAATGATGCTACCAAAAATCTACACCTATTAATACTCGAGCTTGATGACTTGGAATGAACGCGAATAAGCTTTCATAACCCAAGCTCGACGACAAGGTTTGAGCATGAATAAAACTTCCGTTAACCAAGCCAGATGAAACTGCTTGAGCTATCGATACCCATACTGAATGACAAAGCTTGAGCACGAACGAGACCTCCAGAACTTGAAACAAAGGTATTTAGGATGTTCTAGCCCAATGAGAGTACTCGAGGTTATCATGACATGAGCATGAGGTTGAACCCAACCACACGAGCTCGAGAATGTTTTGGCTAAAGGAAAGTGCTTGAGGTTATCATGGCCTCGAGCCCGAGGCTTTGGTGTGGTCGGCCCATATATAAATTGGACACATCACCATTCAACATTAACCTCTACCTCATGATCTCTACCTCGTCACCAAGTTTTCAAACTGCCGATTGCATGAAAATTGTGGCAACCGTGAAAAAGATATTCAGATTTGAAGAAGTTGTAGAACCACTCTAGCGATAAAAAAAAATATTTCGTTTAATTCATTTGGCAAGTTTTATTATATTGAGATGTTGAGGGATTAATTGAGAATATGTTTCAACGTCATTACTTTATTCGGTACAATTATCAAGCATTCATTTAACGAGAATTTCTGTGTCAAAATTATAATTGTTTCGAAAATCATATTTAAGTGACAAATTTTAGACTCAAAGAAAAATTATTTTGGATAAGTTATGCCCATGTTTTAATAGCTCAAGGAAATACATATTTAACTAATATTAATCAAGCATGTTGATAAGTGTATTTTATACACTTACTTGGAGTCTAGAATAGCAATATTTGATAGTTCTTTTGACAAAATATATCTTAAATTGTTATATTTTATGTTATATAGGTAAAACTCAATGATTGGACGAGGAATTGAAAGAAAGAAGCGAAAAATGATGAAAAATGGCAAAATTCAAAGTTTGAGTACCAAATTGAAAATTCAATAGTTGATTCGGATACAAGAAGATACTTTGAAGATTTCTAGGAGACAATTGGATGGAAGAACTCATAAAGGAATGAATATGATCAAAATCAATTTTCAATCGTACAACTTATATTCCAGATTTTTAGTAGAAGATTGAGACCCATATTTGGAATAGTAAACACCAAAATTGGGAAAATTATATCTCTATGAAAGTTGTAGACCTTTGAGTTATCTTTCCAATAAAATTTGAATCACCTAAATTGGATATCGGAGAAGAACTTTATGATCAAAATACTGACTACTATACAGAGACAAAAAATCCCCTCGCGAATGAAACTTTCCTTATTCGATTGGAACTCTTTTGGAAGTCAATTTGGACGTGATTTTCAACCAATATTTGACTCCTACAAATATATAACAGCATAATACATATTGGAGAACTCTCATGTACATATTATACTCCAATATTCATCAATTATTATCATCAACTGAGGAAGATTCATAGTTTCTGTGAGAGAATTGAAGGGGATTTGCAAGAGTATAATCAAGTGAAGATTCAAACCTTATTTTGGGAAAAGAAGAGAAGGCGGAAGTGGAGATTCATCAAGAAACCTTTGAAGAAATTCAAGATTTCAAGATTTATATTCTCAATTTATCAAAAATTCGGGTTATATCTTTTCACTTAAATATGATTTCTTATAATTTCAATAAGTTAGATTAATTTTATACATTGCTAGGATGAGATGAACCCTTGTTATGATATTTTTAGTTTTTAATTAATTATTTTGACTTTCATTTGATTTGATTTGTGGATGTTTATTATCGTTTTATCGTTCTTTTCGATTGCTTAATCACCAATTGAATTGTTAGTGAATTTTATTGTTATCGAAAGAGACAATAGGATTTAAGTACATTATAATAAACATTGTAAGGTTCGATAGAGGATAAAGATATACCTCTATGCTTTATATGGTTTCAATAGGTGTTCCAGCACTCATTAATGCATTCATCATGCTTGCATCTTTCATCGAGAGATAGGAGGGTCACATAAGGGGAATAGATTTGATCGCTATCGAGAGAGGCTTTCAATTAAATTAGGAACATTGACCAACATGAATGATTTCAATTTGTCACTAACATCTTAGCAATGCATCTCATATATTTGAAAAACATATTTACTGACTTTGATTAGTTTAATTGATAATTTAGGTATTAGCATAGAAAAAAATCACATACTATTCGATTAAAGTTACAATTAATTTGAACTCGATTGAATACTTAGTTCTCGTGGGTTCGACATTCTATTCATCATTATATTACTTGTTCACAATCTCGTACACTTGCAGGAAATTAAACGATCAAGTTTTTGGCGCCATTGCTGGAGACTATTGTGTTTAATTAGTTTTAATTAATTATAGTTTTAATTTGAATATTTATTGCTTATTTATTTTTAATTTGATTACTACTTTAATTACTTTTAGTTTTAACAATTTTTATTTATAGGAGGGTCACATAAGGGGAATAGATTTGATCGCTATCGAGAGAGGCTTTCAATTAAATTAGGAACATTGACCAACATGAATGATTTCAATTTGTCACTTTAATTGTTACACTAAAAATGGAATAATAAGGGGGATTCGACATCTTAGCAATACATCTCACATATTTGAAAAATATATTTACATACTTTCATTAGTTTAATACATAATTTAGAGATTAGTATAAAAAATTACAAAATTTGTTTTCTATTTGATTAAAGTTGGAATTAATTTCAACTCGATCAAACATGTATTCCCCATGTGTTCGATGCTCTATTAACTACTTTATTACTTGATCACGATCCTGTACACTTGTGGGGGTTTCAAACGATCAAGTTTTTTGTCGCCACTGCCAGAGACTATTGTATTTAATTAGTAATAATTAATTTTAGCTTTAATTTTAATTTTTATTGCTTATTTATTTTTAATTTGATGACTACTTTAATTACTTTTAGTTTTAACAATTTTTTTATTTATTTACTTTTTTTTCTTTTTATATCGTTTAACTAACCACATA